>VZUI01044426.1:0-62500 GCA_013401135.1 Cettia cetti | reverse complement strand
TTCCCTTCCCTTCCCTTCCCTTCCCTTCCCTTCCCTTCCCTTCCCTTCCCTTCCCTTCCCTTCCCTTCCCTTCCCGCTGAGGGTCACCTTGCTCTCGTCCAGCTCCACAGTTCCCAGGTCCCCAGCCTGCACACGCAGCAAGCACAGCAGGACCAACCCCAGGCTCAGCTCCATGGTCCTCATCTCGCCTCAACTCCTCTGGCTTCACCAGTGGGATGGGGAGTGGTGCCGGGGCTGCCGATTTATAGCTCCGTGCTCCTCCTCCGCCCCCCCGCTGGAGCCGTGCCGAGCCCCACGGGAACGCTCTTGGGGTTGGTTTGGGTAAGGGTTTGGCTTCCCAGGGCAGGAATCAGCCCAGGGTGGACAAACCCTTGGGGCAGAGGGGGTTACAGGAACTGTTGCACCACTGCTGAAATGTGGGATTTCCCCTGTTCTTTTAGTTGCTTGTGAAAGAACAAAGCGAACGGTTGTTTTCCAACGGGCTGCCGGAGGGCTGCCAGGAGAAGCGGGAGGTTCTTCCCGGCATCGGCTCCGGGGCAGCCCCGTTGCCCAGCTCACCAAGGCCCTCGGTGACCCGTTCTTCTAGCCGGGCTGAAACGTGTCCCGGGGCAGCTGCTGGGATCCCGCACAAACCCAGCCCTTCGCTGGCACAGACTAACCCGCGCTGCCGGCGCCGGCCTCTCCACCCGCGGTGCGGCGCGCAGGCTCTGCCGAGCGGGCTGCATCCTGAGCAGGGCGGGCAGAAGAAGGCATGTCGCTGTGGAAGTGTGTCCCTCCTTCCCAGAGTTTGATGTCCCCTGTGGCCTGGCTTTGCCAGGCTCCTGGGGTCACAGCCCAACACCTGCTTGGGCACTGAGGGACTTTGGGGCATGGAGGCAGAGGGGGAAGCAGAGGCTGCCTTCGCTCTTTTGCAGGTGGAGCGGGATGAAGAGTGCCCTTGGGGCTCATGGCAGCATGGCCTTACTTTGGTCAGATGGGGGACCAAGGAGGGTGGCAGACAGGCGTGGGGGTCCCAGTCCTGGCATAGGCAGCCTTGGTGCCACCCCACTCCTAGCTGGGTGGCCCAGGAGAGGACTGAAGGGGGAATGGGTTTTCCTGGGGGTGTCCCTGCAGGCAGCACTGAGCAGCCTGACTGACTCTGCCCAGAGCTACTGACCACCCAGCTAGGCTGTGTTAGCCTCTGTTCACCCTGGCTCCATTCCTCCCTGCCCTGGCAGCTGCTCCCCTGCAACTTCCCCATCCTCTGCTCCCCATCCTCCCCATGCTGGGCACAGCAGACATCCCATCCAGGGAGCCCCCTAACACCCATGGGGGCCTGACAGGAAGGGTCAGCTCCAGAACTGTTGGGCCCAGGGTGTCTGGGGATCCTGGCAGCACCCTGCTCCCACCAACAAAGTACCAATCTCTGGGGCAGCTTCTGCATCTATTTATTTAGGAGGTTGAGGGTGATCCTAGTGTGGAACTGGGGGTCTGGGAGAGCCTGGAGGATGGGAAGGAGCACCACGGAGTGGGATGCAGAGCCCATCGTCCACTTCGTCTTGAACACACATGGTCCTTCAGCTGCAGAGGCAGGACAGGCAGACGACTGGTCAGAGCAAGGTGACAGAGCCCTGAGGCAGGTGGGGGATCCCCCAGGGCCTGCAAGTCCCTGCTCAGCCCAGGCGATGCTGGAAGGGAGTCATGGCTTTCCCTGGCCACACTCACCTGATGTCCCTGGTGCATTGATCTGTTGGAAAGTAAAGAGAGGGGTGAGTGTGCCATCAGCAGCACCCTGAGCCCCTGCACAGAGTCCCCAAGCAGAGGGGCTGCAGGTACCACCCTGTGCGCTCAGGCCACTCACCTGACTTGGGAAGGATGGCCAGCATGTCCTCGGTCAGGCCCATGGGGGGGATGAGCTCCATGAACTTCTGCAGGAGCTGGGGACTCACATCCTGCTCCCTTGCTGCAGCCACACATCCAAATTGAGGGCTGGTGAGTGCAAGGAATCCCAGCAGCCAGCCCCACACTGGGGTCCAGGTACTGTGGGCCAGCAGCTGGACCCCAGGAAAGGGCCAAGGTGAAGAAATTAACATGCAGGGTGGACACCAGACAACACACTGCTGCCCTGGGCTGGCAGAAAAGGGGAACAAGCCCCTTGGGATGAGTGACCCATTTGCTTGAGGTGGTATGGGGTGGGTTTCTGCAGCTGGGCTTGCACACTGCAGGGGGCTCTGGTTCAACCTGCAACCTGGAGATATCTTTAGTGCAAGGTTTCATTCACCCCAGAATTAATTCCCTAGGTGATAGACATGGGGTGCTGCTGGTGGTGGCCCTGGGTAGTAGTGGGGAGACCAGCTTCTGCCCACCACTTGTGCTCCCATCCCTTCCCAGGAACCAGGTCCCCACTCCCAACGCACTGAGGAGCTGCAGCGCCATGCTGGGCTCTCCCTCGCTGTGATGGGCCTCCTGCAGGATAGCATAGTAGCTGTAGTCTGTCTCCATCACATGCAGATCCCTCTTGTCTTGTGCTCCTAAGGACCCCAGAGATGACCATTACCAGTTGGGTAATGTGGTACAGTCTGAGCTCACAGCCTCAAATTTGCCTGAGGGAAGTATGAGGAAGGAACCCTGTTCCATGTGGAGGAGCCAGGTGGCAGAAATTTGCCACCCAGCCACAACCTCTTGCTGAGCCATGGAGGCAAAGGGGCCAAGCCCACCTCCCACTGCTCCTGAGGCATGGGGGCTGGGGATGCCCACCCTCTGTTTCAGGGTACTCATGGTTCCAAAGCCCCTACCCACACATACCCATGTAGTGTCCCGCCTGCCCACTCTGCTGGAAAAGCAGCTCAAACTTTTGGCATTTGTCCATCCTGGAAAAGGAACATGAAAAAGACAAATGTGTCTAGACACTACATGGGAGGACAGTGGGGTCGTGGGCACAGAGGGGAGCCCAGCCTGTCCAGGGGGATGTGCTGAGGCAGGACTGGGCAACCCAGAGCCGTGGGGGAGTTGCTGTGGTGGGGAAGGGCCTGCCTGGCCCACAGGGAACACAGCGAGCAGGATGGACACTTACAGGGGCCAGACCAACTTCATGGCCAGGTCCCCTTCTGGCATGAAGCTGATGATGGCCATGGATGACTTCATTCCATCCTTCATCTTCAGGAAGATGGAGCAGTTGGAAGCGATGGCTGTGACATGCCACACCCCTGCAAACTGCAGCAGAACATCACCAGTGGAATTTGGAAAAGTTGTGGGGACCTGTCGGGGACCTGCACACCTCCATGGCAGCCCAGTGCAGAAATTTGCCAACCTGCAGTGGACCTGCCACTGTCTGTGGGGACCTGTCACCCTCTTCAGGGACCTGCCACCATCTGTGGGGATCTGCCCTTCACTATGGGGAACATGAAAACCCACTGTAGAAACCTGTGGTGGCCGACTTGTCACCCTCTGTGTGAACCAGCCAGGCAAACATGGGGACCTGCCACCTTGCTATTTGCAGAACACCCTGTCCTGCCCCATGCCAAGAGTACAGGTGCAGCACCATGTTCCCTGGGGAAGTGCCGCACACTTGGGGACATCATGGCCCCACATGTAGGTATCCTTGCAGTGGGGCTATTGCTGGTGCTGGACACAGCAGCCAGGACTAACCTGGTTTTGCACAGGCTCTCCTGGAAGCTGCCCTCAAGTTGGCTCAGGAATGGGGATGGCAGATACCTGGGGGCACAGCACAGGCCCCCTGCCCCCCTCCAGCCCAGGCAGGATGTGCCAGGCAGCACCCTGTGCAGTTACCTTCTCGGTGTCCAAGTCCGGCTGCACGGGGACCTGGGCCCCTGCCTGCAGCAGGCAGAGCAGGGCCAGAGCCAGGCTGGGCAGTGCTGCTGTCATATTCGCCCTGGAGTGGATGTGGGCAGGAGAGGTTGCATCCACCTTTATAGCCCCCACTGCTGGCAGCACTCCTGCCCACGCCAGCTTTATGCAACAGGTTACACAAGAGCAGGGATAACCCTGTGCCCGACTTAGGTGACAGTGCTGGCCCTGTCCCCCTCAGTTCCAGATGAATGCAGCCTTGTGTGATACCAGCCCAGAGCACACTAGGACCAAGTGCTGCCTGTGTACCTGCCCTGTGTCTGGTGAGGAGGGTGAGGGTCCCCCCTCCTGGCTGTTCCTATTGGTTCTAGGGTCTGTCACTGGTGGGACAGATCCTGCTTCAGGATCCTCGGTGCCAGAGAATGGTTGTGCTTGTGTTCTACACCAGGCTGAGCCACAGCCCAGAGCCCTCAGAAGGGGTGGTGGCTTCTTAGGCTGGTGGCAGCAGGAACAGACCCCACTGCTGGAGAGGGTCTGTGTTGATGGGATGGAGTCCAGGGGGTAGCCAGGATCGAGCCACACCCAGAATTCACAGACATCCTTCTGCTTCATGTCAATCCTTCCCCAAACTTCTGGAGACCCCCTGATTGCCCATCACCCCATTCTTAGGCTGCCAGCCTGCTCTCCAGCAGGGAAACCAAGGAAGGGAGACTGGGTGAGCCCGGGGTGCCCAAGGGGCAGAGAAGGAACAGATGTCCCAGTGGGTACTAGCCTCAGGGACCCCTTTCTCTGGCACAGGCCAGGTTTAGTGGCCAGGCAGCATTATGGGGCAGGGCTGTGAGTGCACACAGGGTCTCAGCCCAGCAGCTCCACAGCCAGGAGCTGGGGTCAGCCCTGACCGCTAACCCCAGTCCGAACCCTACTGGCCATGCTTTCCCCTCCCCATTGCCTTGTTTGGGGCTGCTCCACAATAATCCAGCAGGCAAGGGCTGTTTTTTTTATGGGCTTTAATCGAGACAGGGACACAGGTGTGGGTTCTGAAGCCAGGGAGCGAAGGCTGATGCAGTGCTAGGGGGCCACTGGGGGTCAGATGGGGCAGGATGGTCACCAGCTTGTGCTGCTGTTGGGGCTTGGGCTGGCAGCAGCTGCTGGATCTGCCTGGAAAAGATGGGAGGTGAGCATGGCTGAGCTGTGGAGGACCAGGCAACACACGGAGGGACATGGGCCTGCCCAGCCCCACACTGAGTGGGTAGACACCCCACAGGGCTGGGTGGAGGATCCCCAGTAGGTGTGAGGAGAGGAGCAGCCAGGGGAAGGGTTGTGGAGGGGCTGGGGGCTCTGTGGGGTGACATGGCTTTAAGCATCTCCATACCCTCCCACAGGGCTGGTTTGAGCCCCAGTGATGGCAGGACTCACCTAAGCAGCATCTGCCATGCATTTATCTGCAGGAGGAAGAAACAGGAAGATCAGCTCCTCTGGGGGCTGTGGGACCTCAGCCCCCCGTAAGGGATCCTGAATGGGAGCACCCCACAGCTGGCCTCATGCTGGCCCCACAGAGAGGCAGGGACAAGCCAGCAGTGTCTCCTCCTTCTCAGTCCCACTGTGGTATCTCATCCCCTACTCCTCAACACCATCCCTGTGCTCCCAGCCTCACCCGTTTGGGGCAGGATGAGGATCTCGTCGTCTGTTAGGCCCTGCTCCCTGGAGAACTGGGTGAACATCTCCAGGCGCTTGGGACTCAGCTCCTTTGTCCGGCCTGCAGCCAAGAGCATGATGAGAGGCAGCAGCCCTGTACCCACCAGCACAGGGGCACAGGCAGCCCAGCAAGGGGGACCTGACACACCCATCATCCCCCCAATGTCACCCCAGCTTGGGAAATGATCCTAACCCTGCCCTTCTCCCATGGGAAAGACAGACATCCCAGGATCATGGACAGCATGGGGATCACAGGGCAGACATACTGTAGAGCAGCACCATGGTGGAGGAACCAGTGCTCTTGGAGATCTGGGTGGCCACCAATGCGTACTCCTCGTAGTTGGTGTCCACCACATGGATGTTGTGCTTGCTGCCCCAGCCTGTGGGGGACATGAGGCACAGCTCAGCCCTGAGCTCCAAATTGGTGGCCCCAAGGCAGGATCAGGGACAGCAGGGCTGTGAGCGTATCTGAGGCTGCCCCATGGAAGCTGGGCACTCACGTGGGCTGGTGTAGCTGAACCGCCCTGGCTGCTCTGTCTTGCTGTAAAGACTGTTCCTCGTCACGCACTGGTCACCCCTGGGGAGCACAGCAGCAGGGGATGCACCAGTGGCCACGCCCCATACCCCCTCCCCACTCACACCCTCCCCATGCCCCATACTTGGGGTAGGTGGAAGTAACTTCCAGGTTCCCCTCTGCGGTGGTGGAGATGATGGTGGTGCACATCTTCATCAGGTGCCTCTTCTCCTTGAACCAGTTAGAGTTGGAGGCCAGGCCGATGCTGTACCATTTCCCTGTGAGCTGCACACAACCTCCACTCAGCCCCAGCTGGGCACAGGCCCTGTCTCACCCCTCAGCCCCCACCAGCCCAAGTCCAGGCCATATCCCTCTCCCCTGGCAGCCCATTCCCTAAAGCAGGACAGTGTCCCAGGGTCCTCATTTTGCAGGGAGCTGCTACAGCTCTTGGCAACCACAAAACCCAGGAACAAGGAAACTCCTGTTTCATGACATGCCCTTCACTGCCCTTGGGTGTTTCCTTCCTCTTCACCCCAAGCCCAGGGAGTGTGACGGGACTACCTGGCTCTGAGATGCAATTTCCATCTATCTGGAGGTGTGAAGAGGGGTCAGGACACTGGCTCCAGCATGGCTCAGTCCAGTGTATGGAGCCAGCAGTGTGATGCCCCTGAGGGGAACTGCCAGCCTTGAAGAGCAACTGTGCTGCGATCACCCTTGCAGCATATCTCAAAACCCTGTCCTTGCAGGAAGTGTCTCCCTTCATCCCCATCACCTCCCTGGGGTGGCTGTGTCCCCCAAGACCTTTACAGGGGAGGAGGGGTGTAGGGGATACCCCACCACAGCAGCTCTTGTTTTTTTGTGGCCCTGGCCTGGGGTCCTTATTGGGGAGGGGTTCCCATGGCCCATCTCTGTGCTGTCAAACTGAGACTGCATTTCTCACTCTCCATTTTAAGATCCCTGAGCATCCACACCCAGTTCACAGCACCGCAGCAGCTCGGACCCGTGCCTAACCCAGGATCCTGCCCCACAGGCTGGAGCCTGGATGCTGGATCCCTTCCAGAGCCACTAAACCCAGGTACTGGGAGGTCCCCAGGATGGGGGGCTGCATGTGCACCAGTGCAAACCTGGCCCCATATCCACCTGCACCACCCCCTCCCCATATTTTCAGGGCAAGGATCCCGCAAAACTCCCCAAACCTCCACAGAGCTAATGCCGGTTGGCCTGGTCACCTTGTCCTGCTGAAAGTCAGTTTGGACAGGAATGCTGTCCTGGGCGTGCAGTGTCCCGAGCAGGGCCAGCCCCAGGATGCTGAGCAGTGTGGCCTGCATGGCAAAACCAAGCCGAGCCGAGCCGAGAGCTGGAGGCAGAAGGCTGCAGTGCCGCAGAGTTTGTCGAGCCCCTATTTATGGGCAGGCGTTGGGGGGGGGGGCAGGGAGCCAGCCCTCCCTCCCCCATGCCGTTATGCAAGCTGGAGCTGGATAGAGCGTTGAAGCCAAAGGGCAAGCAGGGGATCCTGTGAATGCTTCCCTCCTGTTGATACGACATATTTGCTCCAGGGTGCCAAGCCGCTCTGCAGTGAAAACAGCTAGCGGCCAGCGGCCAGCACAGGGGCCGCCCTGCCTCCAGCGCTGCCGGAATGGGGCAGGGAGCAGCCCACGGAGAGCCAGTGCTGCCCCATCCACACAGGGTGGCTTCACTCGGACCCAGAGTGACGCTTCAGTGAGATGGAGGAAATGTCCAGTGCCTGCCAGGTCTCACCCCAACCCATGGGACTTGACACCTGCATGTGTTCCTGTGGGACTCCCTGCTTTGCCTTGACTTTGTCCCTGCATCATCATCCAAAAAAGTATCTCTACTGGCCCCAGCACCCTTGGGGCGCATCCCACTGGTGAGCCGGGGAGCCCCATGCTCAGCTCCCTGGGGACCAGCCTGCAGCTAGATGCACCGTAGAACTTGACACCCCACCTGCCCCACCACCCTGCACCCTTTTCCAAGAGAGGCTGGAGACGCCCTTCCCCTTGGTTTGGGGTCACCAGCGAGTACTAAGGTGCCCCCTCAATCTGGGGACACCCCTGCAGGGTGAGGGCAGGGGATGTATGCTGGGTGCCAGCAGCAACGCCCACGGATCTGGCAGGGTTTGGGCAGAGCTGGCCATACTGGGCAGAGGCACAGCCTTGCCAAGGTGCTTTACGTAAGGAGCATGTTTTCAGAACAGCTGGTTACCCCCTGGCAGCCCCTCCTGCTCATTCCCTTCCCCGCGCCCCGCTGCGAGGCCGCCCTGCCCGGCCCCGTGGATTTATGAAAACAAAACAAAAGCTGAGCCAGGAAGGACTGGACATCACGAGAACCTGGCTGGGGCTCCGCATGCTGGGCTGGGGCTCAGTCTCCTCCGGAGCTCATCCTCAGGGTGCGGGGGGAACTCTCTGCATGGGATAGAAGCAGTGAGCACCCGGGGTGTCACTGTCCACCTGGCACTGCGGCAGGAACGCAAAATTCCCCCTGCTGCCAGGTTCCCCTAGCTCCCTGCCCAGGTGCCAGAAAGGGGTGGCCAATCGATACCGGGTGGTGCCCGGCTCTCCTGGGGGTGGCAAAGCTGGGAGCCAGTCCTTGGGCCCAAAGACCTGGGTTGCAAAGCTGGTGCAAACTCGGGAGTATGGGAGCAACAACGGTGGCAAGGGCAGAAAGAAGCAAGGGCTGGTGGCACGACGGGGTATCTGGGCTGTGGGTCCCCGGGGCAGCTGGACACAGACCGTTGGGCATAACATGGGTGTTTGCACTCAGAAATGGTTTAGCCCCAAGGGATGGGCTGAGCTGGGATGAAGCTGTGGGGAATCCTTGGAGACCAGCCCAGTTCCCCGGGGCTCTCCCCTTTCTTCCCCATTCCCCCACCCAATGCAGCTACTTCGGGGTGCAGGTACAATGAACTGGATCCACCACAGCCCGGCTCTGTCAGGCTCGGGGGGCAGCCGGGCTGGACACAGCTGTCCCGCACGTGGGTGGTGGGAACAGGAGCTGGCTCCGGGCACATCACGTGGCTTCTCTTACATAATTCCCCGATAAACAACATGTGTTACCATTTCCCGCTAGGATTGCAAAATGCCGGTGTTGGGGACAGAGGGCTGCTCCCCGCCCCGGGGGCTGCGGCGGCGGGGGGGGGGGGGGGGGTGGGGGGGGGGGGGGGGGGGTGTATGGGGGGATGGGACGGGGCCCCGCCCCTGCCTGCTGCTGGCCGCTCCCTGTCCCCTCCTGAAGCCGCTGGCAATGGGTATCGCTTGCCTGCGGTGCGTGGCAGGACAGCCTCGGCCAGGCTCCACGCACAAGTAGGAGGGGTCCGATGAGGGGCTGCAGCATTAACCCTGGGGGTCTCCCCTAGTGAAAGATCGTGCAGCCCCTCTAGTCCCCTGCCTGTCTCTCTGAGAGATGCTGGCTGTGTGGGCAGGAGTCCAGCACGGGCAGCAGACCCTTGGGGAATGAACTCTGCAGGGATTGGGTAGGGGAACAGGGCGTTTCCCAGCCCTGGAGGCCCTGAGGATGGAAAGCAGGATTGTGGGACTAAGATTTCCTCCCCTGGGTCCCTGAGTGATCTCCCAGCTTGTTGGGGGAAAAGGCAGATGCTGTGCTCTCCCCAGTGCCCCATAGTCCATGCACCCTGTGGCCCCAGGCACGGTGCTGTTCCCCTCAGTGCAAGGCCCTCCCTTGCCCTTGCCAGCTGGACCACAGGCACAACATCACAGGCACCACCACAATTCTGCCCCACTCTCCCATGGCTGGGGAAGCGTAGTCTTGAGTTTCATGCCTGGGATGTTTTGATCTTGAAAGAGTTATTTCCCAGGCGTTCTTCTGGTAAACAGAAGAAAAATGTTTTGCAAATATAAGGATGTTTACATTCTTTCTTATAGGAGGGACCTTCTTCTGATGTCCTTCTGGGATGACCAATTGATAGAAAAGTTTACCTTTGTGTTACCAATCAAATTTGCCTCTGACATTCTGTATAAAGAGGAGCTCATCCCACAATAAAGAGAGAACCCACTGACCATTTTCAAAAGGAGCCTGTGTCTCTTCTGTTTGTGTTTGTTGCCACAGGGAAGGCTCAGAGAGATGGCAAGGGTCTGCATGGAAGGGGGCTGCACAGCCCCCCAACACCCCCTGGCATGCCCCAGCCAGGACTTGTCTAAGGCACTGGTAGCCCATGGCGGAGGCAGTGCTGGCCTGGCGAGGGCAGATGAAGAGGTGAGGGGCCTGTACACAGGCTCTTCTCTGAGGCATTTATTGGGGTGTTGCTGGCTGCTGCAGGACAATGGGGCACAGAGCAGAGGGGAGACACAAGCTGCGGGGCACAGGACAAGGACAGACACAGCTGCCAGCAAAGCTGGATGAGGGGCTGCAGGAGCCCCACGGCTGGCTCCAGAGCTGTGGAGCAGCTGTGGGAGCTGACAGAAGTGTGGCTCAGATCTGTGTGGTCTTGGGCAGCTGGGTGAGGTGAGGGCTGAGCCCTGGGACCCCCTGGCAATTCCATCTGCACCTACAGCTTTGTTTCTGGAAGGAAGAGAAGTGCTGAGGCGTTGGGGGTGTGTCCAAGCCCAGCACCAGGGCTGGAGACCTACCTCTGCCTCCCCAAGCACCAATAACAAGTGGTGGATCTGTCCCCAGAGACCCCAGCCCTCACCCCAGGATGCCCCTGTGCCAGGACATCTCATCCCAAACCAGCCCTCACCCCCGGAAACACCAATATAGATCCACCAAGCCCAGTATGACCCATGTGCAGAGTGAGTGGGGTTTGCTTTACCAGGATGTACCTGATACCCATCCTGAGTAACGGTTTGTTTTGGAGAATGGTCTGTCATGGCCTCTCCCATGCCAGACCAGCACCTACCACAGTGCAGTGTGGCTCTGCCTAGTGTGCCCAGCCCACTGCTAGGACTGGGACACCCTCCTGGTGCCTAGTGTGGGACCAGGCCTGGCACATGGGGGGACCCAGCGCATCACCCAGCACTCCCAACTCACCATCGAGGACAGGAAGCTCATCTGCAGAGTCACAAAACCCTGCAAGAGACAGAGCCCAGGGGGAGATCACCTTGTCTGGGACCTGGGACTCTCCAGCCCCTGCACCACCAGGACATTGCAGGGCACAGCCCCATCCTTTTATCTTTGTCCCTGGGGTGGCAGGAGAATCAAGACAGAACCCACACGGGTCTCCCTGAGGACTGTGTGCCACCCACCGTAGGTGGGGAAGTAGTAGGTCACATCCTCACTCAGACCCACAGCCCTGACGTGCTGCTCGAACTTGTCCACAACAGCGTCACTGACCAGGCTGGTCCGTCCTGCACACAGAAGACACCATCAGCAGCCTTGGGCCCTACCTGGCCCTGGCCCAAAACCCCCCATGTCCCTACAAAAGGCTCAAGGCCCAGGGGGTTTTCAGCTCAGAGAAGTAGGTTCCCAGTTCCCCCCTTCCCCTCTCCCCCACAGTACCTGGGAACAATTCTCCAGGTGGGAGTGACCCGCATTCCCATGTTAGGTTCGTCCTAGGCTTCAGCTGGCCTCTTCGGAGTCCAGCAAGGTTTTCCACCCTCGTCCTTCACCTGCCATGTGGCCTTGAGCCCCAACCTACCATAGAGCTTAACAGAGATGTTGCGGCCCTTCTGGTAGTAGAGGATGATGAAGCTGCTGGGGTCAGCTTCACCCACCACCACATCCACCTTGCTGCTTTTCCTATGGCCTGGGAAGGAGGAGAGGATAGCCCACTTAGTCCCAGTCAATCCTGGTTAGCCCCAGCATTGTCCAGGGGCTTCATTTCACCACAAGCCAGGTGTACAAGGGGTGAAAATCAGGGCAAGAGTAGGGCACCCACAGGAACCCGCTCATGGTGTCACCCGTGATGTCATCCAACACTTAGGAACCCAAGAGGTAAAATACTGAGAGTGCACTGGGAAGAGGGACATTGGTACCAAAACCCTGCTGAGAGCAGGACTGGGGGGCTCCAGCAGCCTCCTACCACCCCAGTCCAGTTTCCCTCACCCCTCAGCAGGAAGCATCCAGGGGCCTGGGCAGAAAGGTAGTGCTGTCTGATCTCCCAGCACATCCCATCTCTGCATGGGGAGAGGAGAAGGAGATGTCAGTACAGGCTGTGAAGGATGTTCCTGGGTCCCTGCCCACACACACGCTGTCTGTTTTCCTGGGACTTTGTTTTCTCCCCAGGGAAAGATGTCCCAGAATACTGGGGAGACCTTGTGAGAGATGCTGAGCCCACAATCTGCTGAGCCCACAATCTGCTGAGCCCAAGGAGTCCCTGCCATCTCCATGCAGCACTGAGCCTGGTCAGGACCTCAGGGCCCACCAGGCCAGGGGAAAGTGCTCATAGGTGTGCTGAAGGTCACCATCCTCAAACATGCTGCCTCTGGGATAGTCCCAAGAGCCAGTCCTGGGCTGGGCAGCCATGGAGCCCCCACATGCCTCAGTTTCTCCAGCCTGGCTATCCCCACACTGACCAGCCTGGGCACCCCCAGCCCAGCCTGGGCTAGTGGCCATGCAGGTAGCAGGGTGCCCATTGTGGCCACAGCTTCTACTACAAAACCCCCTGGAGGGTATCCCACCAACACTCAGCTC
Organism: Cettia cetti; assembly: GCA_013401135.1. NCBI lineage: Eukaryota > Metazoa > Chordata > Aves > Passeriformes > Sylviidae > Cettia > Cettia cetti. The sequence goes on along the minus strand of VZUI01044426.1, from coordinate 49,899 downwards.
TGGGGTATCTCTGTCCTCTTAGGATCCTGTGGCCAGGGCACTGGCACTGCTCTGGCCTGCTTTCAGAGTCCCCATCCCAGGGCACCAGTCCTGTTCTGACCTGCCTGCAGCACCCCTGTCCCTGCCCGTGGCCCCTGTGCCCAGCGTAACTCACAGCTTCCTGAAGGTGCTGATGGCCAGGCTCTGCCCATCCAGGATGGTCATTGTCACCATCGTAGCCTCCAGCTGGTGGCTGTGCTCTGCCAGGTAGCTGCAGCGGGAGGCCATACCAACCAGGAACCACTTCCCTGAGAGCTGCGTGGCACAGGGGTGGCATCATCTACAGGGCCACCACTCAACCACCCTGAGCATCCTCCTTCCCCTCACTTGGCACCTCTGCCCAAAGCCTGTTCCTTGGGGTGCCCACAGGGCACAACTGCCCCTCAAGTGCTGGCAGGTGGAATAGTAAGGCAGAAAGAACCTGACATGGGGACAGGCTGGGGGTGTATAGGGGATGTCCAAGGCACCTGCCCATGGCTCACTCTGACCACAGCACTGCGGGCACCCCAATGCTACACTGGGTGTGTGCTGGACATCACTTTATGCTGCAGCCCCAGCTCGGCTCCACCAGCAGACCTCCGAGCTCAACCCAAGCCCCAGAGGGCAGCTGGACCGGCCCTGCAGCAGCTCCAGGTGGGTGAGGACGGGCGTCCCTGTGAAGCTCCGGCCCCTACGCCTGCTCTGTGGGCAGCTCTGCGGGCAGTGCTGGGGCTGAGCTGGGCTGTGAGTGGGGGGCACCGAAGGGCTCGGGCTTGGGGATGGGCTGGGAGGCTGAGTCTGGGGAGGACAGTGGGGGTCAGATCTGGAGGGGGACACGGAATGGGCTGCAAGGGTGGGCCGGGGTGGGAAAGGGCACACGGGGCCAGCGCTGGGCGGGGATACAGAAGGATGGGCTGCAAAGCCGAGCTTCCGGGGGACACCGGGGGTCAGCCCTGCAGGGGCACATGGAACAGGAGCCACCATGGCTCCCTGCAGCCCACCCAAGTGCGGGGTCAGCGGATGCCCACAGACCCCTCAGCCCAACCCCTCACCTGGTGGAGGTTGAGCCCCTTCTGAGCCGCCACCTTCTCCAGCGCACTCTGGGGAGGGGGCGGCCGCCGTCTCTGCGCCGCCCTCTGCCCCGGCGCCGTAATGAGCAGCCAGAGGAGCAGGAGGGTGTGCAGGGCCGCCATGTGCCAGCGTGCGAAGCTGGTGCTGCAGGGAAGCAGCGGGGCCAGACGGACACGGCCGGGGGCCAGGAGACCTCGTGGCAGCTGGACGGGGTCAGCGCCGGGGTCAGCGCCGGGCTCGGACAGGCCGGGGCTCGAGGGGGAGCCAGGGCGGGAAGGTCCTGGGTGAGCGGGGCCTGTCCGGAACGGGGCGTGGCCTAACGGGGGCGTGAGCGTGTCATATGAGGGCGTGGTCACAGGGCTGTGCTTTGTGATGGGCGCGGTCGGATCGGGCGGGGCGCGCTTGTGTTTCCACTGCAGGGGCTCGCGTGAGCGATCGCGCCGCGCTCAGCTCGAGGAGCTCTGTGCTCGAGCCGTCGGGGCTGCGGCCGGACGCGCCCGGTGATTGGCCAGCGGGGAAGCTCCGGCCGGAAGTGGCGCGGCGGGGTGGGGGCAGCGGAGCCGCCGAGGTGCGGGGGGGACAGCGGGGTCACTAGGCACTGCACGGGGGGGACACCGACCATGGGGGACGCCGGGGAAACCTGGCACGGCACGGGGGGGACACTGGCCACTGGGGGCACCAGGGCACGGGGCACGTCACAGAGGGAGCAGCGGGCAAGGGTCGGAGGGATCCGCGGCCCCTCTGCGGGTGCGGGTCCCCGGTCCGGGCTTGACACCAGCACCCCGCTCGGTTCCAGGCGCGGCGGCAGAATGACACGATGGACGCAGGCTGCCCCCGGCTCCCAGACACCGTCCTGTTCGAGATCTTTCTGTACCTGGACCACGCCGACGTGCTCTCGGTGGGATTGGTCTGCCAGCAGTGGCGCGCCGTGGCCCGCGACGAATTCCTGTGGAAGGAGCTTTTCTACCGCTACTACCGCGTGTCCCGGGATGTGCCACGGCACCCAGGTGCGCTCCGGGGTGCGGGGCTGATCCAGGGGGGCGGTGTCTGCCGTGAGCCCGAGACGACGACTACACTGCCCTCACTCTGCCCTCTGCCTGCCGCTGTCGGGGCGGTGGAACCCCTGAGTCGCGTCGCCTCATCTGTGTCACAGCGTCATGGGCTGAGATGTGCACGGGAAGGGCTCTGGGTCTGCCCAGACCCTTCAGAAACGGGGGTCAAAGGGCTGGAAATGCTTTACCTCTCCCTTCTTTTCACAGAAAAGAGGTTTCTGAGCTCTCTAGGCAGGTGCTCTCTGTAGCTGCTGTCCAGGGAGATCCCGGGAGTCGCAGTGAGTCACCATACGCTGCTGCATCCCAGCCTGCATGGGATCTATGGAATCTCTGCTGGCTTGGCCCTTCTGGGATGTGGCAGCCCCTCTGCTGTGTCTCTGTCCCTTTTCCAACTGGACCAGGCACTGCCACAAGCACCGTTGGCTGTTCCAAGAGTCCAGGGCCAGGCTGTGCAGGGACACCTGTGCCTGTCTTGGGAATCTGTGGCCCTGTGACAGCACTGGGGACATGTGCTGAGTCAGCAGCTGCCCCACAGTACCTGGGTGGATTAGACAGCAGGAGCTGACAGTTTGGCAGGGCTGTCCCTGGCCAAGGTGTCAGAAGGCTTGGGGATGGCAGTTGTGTGACCACAGCTCTGCTCCCTGCTGAGCATCCAGTGCTGGAAGCAGTTTGGTGCAGTCTGGAAGGATGACCTAGCTCTGTCACACTAGCTGGGACCTAGCAGCAGGAGCGCTTGCTGCTCAAGGGGTTTTCCCTCCAAGCAGCCCATTCCCAGTGTGTTGCAGGGCACGAGAGGGCTGTACAAGGGGCCCCCAGCTGTGGCTGAGGGAATTGGATCCTGGGTTATGAGTTGCAGTAGCTACAGAAAGGCAGGAAGAAATGCCAAGTCCCAAGCAGTGGGAGCTGATCTCCTCGCAGCAGGAACACCACTGCAGAAGGGCTTGGGGAGGAGGTGGATGTCGATGGAATTCCTCCAGGCTGTGTGACTTTGCTCTTGCAGACCTTGGGAGCTCCATAGGGCTGAGAATGTTTTCTTTAGGGTTTTTCTGAAGCCTCTCGAACAGGCTCGTTCCCTCTTAGCCTCCTGGAGCTGCTTAGTCAGCTGCCAGCCCTGTTCTTGAGCAGTAATTAGGATCAAGCAGTTGGTGTAGCTCAGTAACCTATTCAGGCACCTCCCTGGCTGCTGGATCTGTGGGCACCCTGCACAGGGCAGCAGGACAGGGATAGCTGGCCGGCATGGGCCAGGGCTGGAGCATGAGTTTGGGGAATACCTTGGCCAGTCTGGCTGCCCTGGGCAGCCCCATGGTTAGAGGAATGGGTCTGTAAGGTGAAATGTTTGGTTTGCTTGGCCAAATGGGGCCTGTTCAGGCTTTTCCCAGCTGGATAGGCTGGGACCAGGAGGTTCAGAGGGGCTTGAAATGCCCAGCAGTGGGATGTGCTGGCACTAAGCTGGTCCCTGTCTGCAGGAGCAGGTACCTCCTGGGCTGTAGTGTGTTCCAAAAAATCCTTCAGTCCTGTTCAGTGTCACTAGGAAAGTTGGCCCTTATCCATATACATATGTAATCCTCTTTGCTTCTCTGGGATTTGCTGCAACAAGAAGTCTGTAGGCTGCCTGGCTGGGCCCTTCATTAAAAATCTTTATTTGTCTTTTATTGCCCATCAGTAAGACTCCCATGAGTGTGCCCAGCTTCTATTCTTCTCTCTCATTTTTTATATCTCTTACCTCTTGGAGATGGTTTTTTCCAGGTCCCAGACCCTTTCTGGAACCGTCTTAATTCTGTGTTAGACAAGACAGAGATAATCAGCGCAGAGCTGGGTACGGTGAGGAGCAGCTTCCCAGCTTCCCTCTTGTCCCACGTGGTTGATTTGGTTGTGCTGGAGCACTTGTTCCTTCTCAGGACTGTTTTGTCCTGAGCAAGGTTTTGGTCTGACAGCCAGTGCCTCTGCCTGGGCTGTTCCAGCAGGGGTTTTGCTGGTTTGGAAGGCAGAGGTGTGGTGTGGAGCTGTGTGGGTACTGGAAGAAAGGGGTTTTTTCATGTGGGAGTAGGGAATCTGCTGAGGAAAATGCTAAGGGCTGGTAGCCGAGCTGCAGTCTTGAGTTGGTGCCCCAGCAGAGCTCCTGGCCTTGCTTGCAGAAGCCAGGATTGGTTTATTAAAGCCTGATGCCATGTTTAGCTTAGCTCTGCTTCCCTCCACTCGCACTCCTCTCCCATGTCCCTGCTCTGTGCTGCAGGTGCTGTCTCCTGGTATGATGAGTTCCAGAGGCTCTACGACACCATCCCTTGCGTGGAGGTGCAGGCCCTGAAGGAGCATAATGACCAAGTTTTGCACCTGAGCTTCTCCCACTCTGGCTGCCTGTTTGCATCATGCTCCAAAGACTGCACGGTCAAGGTAAAGTGGTAGGTGCCCTGCCCAGCCCTTGCAGCCTTGGTCCAGTGGGGCTTAGCCCTGAGAGCAGCCTTTGGGAAGTCTGTGGAAAGGTTTGACCAGATGTCCCTGGACTTGGGCTGGTTCCTGCAGGTGCTGAGCTGTCTTCTAAGCCATAGAACTAATGACTCTTGCAAATGTAGCCTTGAGGGTTGTGGATTCCAGCTTCAGGCTGAGTGTGTGTGGAGGTGGCTGAGGTGCTTTGCTTTCTAGATGCAGATCAGTGCCCTGTTGTGCCCTGGATCTGACAAAGACTGGGGAGATAATGATCCACTGCAGTGGATCATGTCTTGCTTGGGTGGTTGTCCTGGGAGGAATCTCTCTGAACATGCTGGAAACCCAGTGCTCTTCACTGCCTGAACACCCTCTCCTCTGGCCAGTGGAGCAGCAGTTCTCCATTTAGCCCCTCTCCATTTTCTGCCAGGGGAATGGGGAAGGATATGGTGAATGGGAGGCAGTTAAATGGGGTTTTTGATACTGTTTGCTTTTTCATGTCCCAGTGAGTACTGGCAGAACAGATAAAGTAGACCCACTCTCAGGCTTCTCAGCAGCTTCCTGACTGTCCATCTCTCTAGATCTGGAGCAATGACCTGGACATCTCCCTGCAGCACAGCTCCAACATGAGGCCATACAACTGGAGCTACACCCAGTTCTCTCAGTTCAATTCTGATGACTCCCTCCTGCTGGTATCCGGTGTCTTTGTGGGGCCTCACAACTCCTCCTCGGGGGAGATTGCTGTGATCAGCATGGGTAAGTGGGGCTTCCCTGGGGCATATGAATGCTGGGTGAGGGGGCTCCCTTCTTTGGATGTGCAGTAGCCTGGCCTCAGCTTGTCCTGACTACTGAGCTAAGGGGTTCCAGTTGTAATTCTAGAGGGGAGATCTCACAGACAGCCTGAACTCTGTTTGGGTCACTACAGCAACTCCTCGAGGCAGTGTGTCTTGTATTTAGCCTCACTTCTCTTCTAAATGCCTGTCTGGGCAAGGGTTATCCACATCACTCTTCTTGAATCCCCTGCCTCTCGCATATGTGGTGCTTGCCATAGAGCCTCAGAAACCCAGAATGGTTTGGGTTGGAAGAGACCTTAAAGCTCATCTCATTCCAACCCCTTCCATGGGCAGGGACAACTTCCACTCTCCCAGGCTGCTCCAAGCCTCATCCAGGCTGGCCTGGGACACTTCCAGGGATCCAGGAGCAGCCACAGTATCTCTGGACAACCTGTTCCAGGGCCTCCCCACCATCACAGGGAACAATTTTTCCCCACTGTACCATCTATCCCTGCCCTCTGGCAGTGGGAAGCCATTCTCTCTTATCCTGTCCCTCCATCTCTTGTCCCCAGTCCCTCTCCAGCTCTCCTGGAGCCCCTTTAGGCCTGGAAGGGACTCTAGGGTCTTCCCAGAGCCTTCTCTTTTCCAGGCTGGACACACCCAGCTCTCTCAGCCTATCTCCAGAGGAGAGTGGCTGGATCCAACCCTCAGATCACCTTTGTGGCCCTAGTCTCAACCTTAGGTCTCACATGGCTTTCTGAGGTGTTGTCACCTGAGCCTCTTTCACTTCTGCTGCAGCTCTGTGTATGAGGCTTATCCCCACTGTGTTATCTCACCATCTTTGTGCAGTCCCACAGTACCAGCAGTCAGGAATGTAGCAGGAATCAGGAGTGCACAGCTGCCTTGGCTGGAGAGGCCCCAAGCTCCAGGGATGGGAGGGAAATCCTGTATATGCTTAACTCATTCTTGTCCCCAGGGCCTGCTCTGGGCCCTGCTCAGGGAAAGGGTGGGAGGTTGGATTGCTCTGGCTCTGTGCACTGCCCTGTTATTTTGGTTTCCTTTGTGCAAGGTATCATCACACATCTCTGGAGAAAAGAGAAATAATCTGTCTCTGTAGCAGTGGCTGGGAGCTGGATGGGGGTTGGCCTCTCCTACAGAGACCTGGATCCATTTACCCTGTCCCACATGGTTTCTCCAGGGCTCTTTCTGGAAGTCATTGCCTTATGTTTACCTTCCAGAGAACTTCACACTGCTTTCCAGGGTGAGGAATAAGCCCTATGATGTGTTTGGGTGCTGGCTGAATGAAACCAACTTGATATCAGGCAATCTACATCGGATTGGGCGCATAACCTCCTGCTCGGTGCTGTGGCTGAACAATGCTTTCCAGGTGAGCTGCCTTCCTTCCAGCTTCACAGGTAGTGTAGCTTCCTGCTGGCTACTAGGGGAGGGAAAGCTGCAGGGAAGGATGGCTCAATCCTCCTGTCCTCCCTGTTTGTCTTCTCTGACTTGCCCTCAGGATCTGAGCTCAGGGCAACCCTTGCATGAGGTTTCTCCACGCTCGGTGTTGTGATACTCACCAGAATATTCTAATTCTGCCCTCAGATCTCATTAACTTTTGCCACATTAATTAGGCTGAGGAGTTGGCTGCAGTACTCCACAACATGCATTGCCCAACAGCAGGGCTGCTGAGGTCCTTGGCAGTCTGAAGCTGGGCCTGGGACTGCTGTAGCCTGGCATGTGTCCCAGCAATGGCCCTTCTCCTGCTGGGTAGCTCAGGGTGTTCCTGGGAGCTGGAGGCTGAGCTCAGACCTACCTTGGCCTTGCTGAGATTTCTTGGGCCAGCTGCTGTCTCTGATTCTGTGGTCAGATTTGGAGAGCCAAGTGTGCTGGCCTCAAACTGCTCATTCACTCCCTGGCACTTGGGCTGCTCAGTCATGTTTCCCATGTTTTGCCTCTGTTTCAGTGCCACACCTGCACATCCCCATGTTTTGTGATTTTACCAAGATGCTGACCCCAGGTAAAATCCTGTGGTAGCAGATACCCTTCCCACAGCCACATCTCTGTGCTACACTGAGGCATTACCCCTTCCATCTCTGAGAGGCCAGGAAGAACCTTGCCCATAACAGGGACATGGGAGTACAGCTGCAGGCTGGGAACAGTGACACAGAGAGGGACCTGCTCTGTGTCTGGAGCAGATACCTAGCTGCCCCTGCTGAGGGTTACAAGCACACTCCAGGAGCACAGGGATTTTCTGTCACTGCTGCTGTGGGCCAGAGGGATCCCACTTCATGCTTATCACAGAGGCCTGTTTCTGAAGTCCTTGTTAATCATAGAATGTAGAGCATCCTGAGGTGGAAGGGACCCACAAGGATCAAGTCCAGCTCCTGGCCCTGCACTGTAGAGCACCAGGTAGCACCAGCTGATGACCTCAGAGTATGGTGGCAGCAGGGCTGCCCAGCTGCTGTGCTTCCTCGCTCCACTGCAACCTGCCTGCATGAAAGTTTTCTCTTGCTCTGTCTCCATCCAGAGTAGGGAGGAGTTCAGTAGAGCTGGCAAGCCTGGGGCCCGTTCTTGTGTCAGTGTCCCACACATACTGTGAAGGGATCTGTGGGGGCCAGTGTCCCTGCACTAGCTTAGGTCTTGGTTTAAGCGGTGCAAGTGACATAGGGTGGTTCCTGCTCACTTCTCCCCTCTGCTTGCAGGGTATTGAGTCTGAGAATGTGAATGTAGTGAAGAGACTGTTCAAAATCCAGAACCTGAATGCTAGCACCATCCGGACAGTGATGGTGGCTGACTGCAGCCGGTATGATTCCCCGGATCTGCTCCTGGACTACGAGGAGCAGCTGGCTGCTTCCTCCACCTGCCCAATCTTTGATCTCGGCAGTGACAGCGAGGAAGAAGAGGCCAAGCCCAAGCTGCCTCCGGAGCCAGCCGTACAGGAATTGCCAGATGCTGGGGGTGTGCCGGCAGAGCATGGGCTGCAGCAGCTCTTTGATGATATCATGGAGGGCCGCGTGGGACCTGCCATGACCGAGACAGAGCTGGAGACAAAGGTGGCTGAGCTGTTTGTGCGCAACAGAACTAAACCACCTGAGCCAAACCTGCTCCCCATGGACAGCAACAGCAAAACAAAGTACTTGATCTTCACCACAGGATGCCTCACCTACTCTCCGCACCAGATAGGTAAGGCTGGGTCTGAGCCTGAAACAGCTGAGGCTCTCTGGGGGCCTGGGCTGCAGCTGTGCTTGGGATTTGGGTCAGGAAAAGACCTGGTCTCTCTGCTGCCTGTTTGTGAGGTGTGAGCTGCAGTTTGCTCTGTGTTCTGAGAGGCCCCATCAATGAGGGGAGTTCCACCTCCTCTACTTGCCTGAGGGTTGTTTGTTGCTGCCAGCATGATGTGTGGCTGAAGTCATGGCAAAAGCTGAGCAGAAAAGCAAGAAGGAGCTTCTGGTTAAGGACACCAGCCATGAGCAGCAGTGGGTGCAGGAGCAAGGCAACAGTTGCCCTGGAGGAATGTGTGGAGGCACCTTGGTCCTCCTGTTCTCTTATGGGAGTAGACAGGGCATCAGGGCAAGCCTGGTCTGAGCAGCATGGCATTGATGTGTCAATCATTTGTGCAGTGCCCCTGCCCCTTGCCTGCCTCCCCTCTGCCATGGGTGATACCACCCTTACATGGGTGTCCAGCTTCAGTGAGACACTTGGGACTGGGGAGATTTCTGAGGGGATTATTCACTGCCCCCGCCAATGTTTGTGTGGTGAGTGATGCTGGGCAGGTTGCAGCCTTCTCCATTGTACCAGTGGGATACAAAGGGCTGTGGGTGCAGCATGCACCAGGCGTGGTGATCTTGTCCTGTGTTAGGATGTCACTTGCTCTCATCTGGGGCAATTCTGTTAAGGCAACAGGTCTAGCAGAGCCTGAATTTACAGGAAATCCTGTGGGAAACTCCTCAGCAGGGAGCAGGAGCAGGTAGACTGGCTGTTTCCCCAAGAGACCCTAAAGCTGGCAGAGAGGGGGAAAGGACCAGGAATGTGGGGAAAGAGGGAGCTGCTCCCAGACAAGACTGGTGTGAAGCCAGACTGTTTCAGTTCCTTTCACCGCTCACGCAGCCTTGCTCTCCTGACTTTCCCATGACATATTCCTACACCACTACAGCCCAGTAAGGCATGGGAAGGCAGTTTCTAGAGCTGTAAGCAACTTAGTCTTTGCCCACCTCAGTTAGGAATATGACCTGGACTGAATGAGCTCTGCTTCATGCTCTTTTCTGTGGGCTGGGTTTGCAGACAGCCACGGTGACTCAGCCCTGGGCTGGGCTGAGCCAGGGCCACCTTGCAGACTGCAACCTCCCACACACCAAGGCAGAGCCTCTGGGTTCCTGAATTCCTCCACAGCCTCCTAGGGCTGAGGGATTTGTGTGATGCCTTTGAACTCTGATTCCCTGGCTGGTGGCCAGCTGCTGCTTGGAGGGCTGGACACTGGCTCAGTTCCTGTCCCACCATGAGTCACTGAAGTGTTGCTTGCCCCTTGGTTTGTGTGCAGAACTGGCCCTGTGCACCTACTCTGTGCCCACAGGACCTAAAGGAGCTCACTCTGTGCTCACCTCCCACTCTATGCAGTGCTGCTCCAGCCTGAAATCCTTGAGTTCCCGTTTCTCATGCTGGTTCCAGGTTGAGCAGCCTGTCCTGCTGACTCATGTGTGTCTGAGTTTGGAACGGGAAGCATGGTGCTGTGGAAGTGAGGATGAAGATGCTGATTAGCAGCACCAGTGGGGTGGAAAAACACCAGTCCTGTCCCAAAAGGTCCCAGGCTCATGGGCAGAGATACTAAGAATGGCCTTGGACTTGAGCTGTAGTGGGGTCTTGTTAGTCTGCAGGAGAGGGCTAAAATCAAAGATGTTAGCAATTCCTGCAAGGGGGTAACGGGCTGGGATAGGCCAGGCCACCTTCCAGCTCCCCCTGGACCTGCTGAGGATGAAGCCTGTGTATGTGCCCAGGAGCTACTGAGGCTCACAGGTCCTCCAGGAAACCGTTGAGAATGGACCATTTGTGGAGTTGTTTGTGTTTTAGACTTCTGCAGAGCTGGAAGGGGACAGGGCTTGACCCATCACTTGTCTCATTTAGTCAGAAGGTTCAGAAGTTACAAAGCACTTGAGCACGGTTTGGGTTTAAATATCTGTTCTTTGAGCTTTCTGGGACAGATCCCCACCTGCACTTGACAGTGTCAGGGGAAAACCCTGCCACAGCCAGTGCATCTGCTGGGCTACTCCAGGCTGGCTATTGCAGAGATTGGGCCCAGCCCAGGGAATCATTTAGGAGAAAAACCCTTCTACAACTAGCGTGTCTCCTGAGCCAACGCAGCTTCCATGTGCACCAGAGATGGCTGAGGCAAGGTTTGGCTGTACCCACAGGCACTGGGATATCCCTTTCTGGGGTTGGATGTGCCAAGACATTGCTCATGGGCAAGGTCCTGGCCCAAAGACTACCTGAAGAGCTGAAGGAGCCTGGCCAGGACAGCAGCCCTGTCCCAGACCTTGCCCAGCAAGCTGGTTTTCCTTTCTTAGCCACACCAAGGGAAGCCTCTCCCTGAAGCCTGGGACCTCCCCCAGCCCTGCTGGCAGCAGCCTGTGGAACTGCTTTCTGTCCCACAGGGATTAAAAGGATCCTGCCCCATCAGATGACGACCGCAGGGCCAGTGCTGGGGGAGGAACGGCGCTCGGATGAGTTCTTTGACTCCCTGGATCATGTCATCGACATCCATGGGCACATCATTGGCATGGGCCTCTCCCCTGACCACCGGTGAGCACAGAGGGCTTCAGCAGCTGCCAGGGTGGGCAAGAGCTGCTCACAGGCTCTATGGGGGGATCAGAACACAAGATGAAACTGTGGTGGATGGATTGGGTGCCTGCTGATTCGGGTGCTGATGGTGTGTTACAGCTGAGCATCGCCCCCAGCCGTGGCAGGAATGTGTTCGTCAGCCAGCTCAGGACAGGGTGGCTCCTTCTGGGAGTGGAGGAGCTGCCCACACCAATGTGTCTTGTTCCTGAGATAAATCATCCATAGAATCCTAGGATGGTTTGTGTTGGAAGGTAGCTTAAAAACCATCTAATGCCCACCCTCCTGCCATGGGCAGGGACAACTTCCACTCTCCCAGGTTGCTGCAAGCTCTGTCCATTTGGCTTTGAACACTTCCAGGGATCCAGGAGCAGCCACAACTTCTCTGGGCAACCTGTGCCAGGGCCTCCCCACCATCACAGGGAACAATTCCTACCCACTATCTCCTCTATCCCTGCCCTCTGGCAGTGGGAAGCCGTTCTCTCTTGTCCTGTCCCTCCATCTCTTGTCCCAGGTTCCTCTCCCGGTCTTTTGGAGCCCCTTCAGGCCCTGGAAGTGGCTCCAAGATCTCCCTGGATCTTTCTCTTCTCCAGGCTGAACACCCTCAGATCTCCCAGCCTGACCCCAGAGCAGAGATGCTCCAACCCTTGGAGCATCTCAGTGGCCTTCTCTGGAGTCCAGCATCTCCACATCCTTGTGTTGGGTTCCCAGAGCTGGAGGCAGCTCTCAGGTGGGATCTCACGTGAATGGAGCAGGGGGGCAGAGTTCCGCTTCACATGCTGCCCAGAATACACCCCCATCCTTGAAGATAGTTTTCATGGGATTAGAGAGGTGTGACCTGACCCCTAAAATCACCTTTCAGGTGTCGTGGTCCTTTCCAGACATGGCCAGGAATGTTCCAGCAGCCTGTTCCTGTTTCAGCCTGGATTTCAGTGAGCTGGGCTGCAGGCTCCATCCCTGCTGTGCCAGGGAGCTCTGTGAGCTCTGGTGCAGTGCAGGTAACCCATCCCTGCCCTCCCTAAGGTACCTGTATGTGAACAGCCGGGCCTGGCCACGGGACTGCGTCATCTCGGATCCAATGCAGCCACCCCCCATCGCTGAGGAGATCGACCTGCACGTGTTCGACCTGAAGACCATGAAGGAGGTGAAGCGAGCGCTGCGTGCACACCGGGCCTACACACCCAATGAGGAGTGCTTCTTCATCTTCTTGGATGTCAGCAGGGACTTCGTAGCAAGGTGAGAGGGTGGGCAAGATCCTCATCCTGCATCTAGGAAGGCATGGGGTTGTTGCTATGGGATGGCTGGGTGAGCAGAACATTACTGTGTGTTGGGAGCAGAGCAGGGAATGGAATTGGAAAGAACAGATGGACTGACTTCAAAAGTGCTGATAAAAGGGTGGCTGTCCTGGTCCTGCTGTAAATATCCTGCTGTAAATTCTTGAGGAAAGGGTAAATCTGGGGCTGTGGTGTGTTTGGTGGTAGGTGGCAAATGTCCTTCTTGGCGCTGCAGGTGCTGTGGGGTGAGCTGAGGGGCCCTGGATCCCAGAGGGAGATGCCTGTGCAGGAGGAAGCTCATGGAGACAAGGGCTTGGAGGCCCTCTGTTCCTATCCCTGCAGAAGGATGGGGGTGGGAAGGGCAGAGTGTTGGGGCTGCTAGGCTGACACTGGAACCAGTGGGGCACCCTGACCACTTTTTCCACCCCAGTGGGGCAGAGGATCGACACGGCTACATCTGGGACCGGCACTACAACATCTGCCTGGCCAAGCTGCAGCATGACAACGTGGTCAACTCAGTGGCATTCAGCCCAGTGGAGCAGGAGCTGCTGCTGACAGCCAGTGATGACACCACCATCAAAGTGTGGCGGTCTCCAAGGGCCGTGCGCATCCGGCAGGCCAGGAGGCCCCGGCCCAGGAAACTGCTCTTCTCCTGGCTCATGAACCAGAAAAGCTGAACCCAGGTACATCTGCTCCTGCAGCTTTCTCACTGCAGCACCTCCTTCTGAGCTCACAGAGCCCTGAGCCCTGCACAGAGATGAGCTCTAGGCACACAAATCCTATGGCTGAGCCAGGAGGGGCCCTGGCAGTGGGAATCACCTCCTTGAAGCATTGGCTTCAGACAGGACATAAGAGCTGAGGCCCTGCTGTGGGTCTGTCAGGCAGCAGCTGAGCTGGTCACTGCAGGGTGGGCTCCCACAGCTTCTCACCAGCATTGCTACTTGGGCATAGCTCTCTGGGTGAGCTCTGGGCTCAGGGGACACTGAGGCATGTCCAGTGTGGATCTGTGTGAGCTGAGGACACGGCCGGCCCCACTGGGAGCTGCCAGCTGCAGAGTGCTTGGCAGGAACTGCAGTGCAGCTGCACTGCCTGACTGCAGGACTCTCTTCATATTGTTTTATTGATGTGTGTTTGTCCCAAAGCTCCACAGGCAATTTGTCTGGCTGCTGGGGAATGTCAAGTGCCTCCTCCCCTTGGCACCTCTGCCTGGGAGGGCAGCAGGGACTGGGGGCAGCAGGGCCAGGGCTGGGAGCCTGACTGGCCCCAGGGTCTGTGTATTGGTATTGCCAGTTTCCAAACTTGGGAGCGGGGAAGGCTGGTGGTCATATGGTGCTGGCTTTGCCTCTGTCTTCCTCTGAGTAGCACTTCAATAAGCTATGGATCAGGAACGTATTTATTGTGGGGGATCTGCTGTCCCTTTCTGGGGTACCCATAAGGACAACTTACCTCCTGCCCATGCTACCCAATTGTGGCACTTTAGGTTCTCTTGGTATGTTCTCTGTGAATAGGTGTAGGCACCTATGGGTGCTGCAGGTATTCATTCACCTGCAGGTGATGGGGACAAAGCCCTCCTGCCTGCAGTGACAGCTGAATAAGCTCCCTGTCCCTGGGGCTGACCTGCCATGGAAGGGGTCAGCTCCTCCAGGACCCCACAGGCAGTGGGGATGGTCACTTGGGAGTTATTACAGACTCAGTGGTGTTCGCTGTCTGTCCCTTGAGCTTCTCTCCCTGTAGCAGGTACCCAAATATCAGAGTCTAAAATTAAGCTTCTAATCTTGACCTGGCCTGATAGGGCCCTGAGGAGCTGCTGTCGCTCCTGGAAGCAGGGCTGGGAAGGAGCTGCAGGGGGAGGCATTTTGGGCCCCCCCTGGAAGCCCCAGGGCAGGTGCCTGTGCTATTCCCAGTCTGCAGTTGCTGATAGGCCTGATGGAGGTGGCAGCTCCTATCACAATGGCACTGATGGCTTCAGCAGCCTCTACAGCAGGAGCGTCGGCACCTGTGTTCTGCTGTGCCCTAGCTGCATCCAAAACCCCCTAACTCAGGTTTTCTGTCATGAAATGAGGGGTTCCTTCATGTGTGTGCACACAGGCTCCACATCCCGCTCTGTCCAGTCACACAGCAAAGGAACAGCCTCTTCCTCCTCCCCCAACTGTGAACTCTCCACCTGTGGCTCGCTGCAGCAGCGTGCAAGGCACTGAGGTGTTGTTTGTACTGTTTTGCTCTTCACTCTGGCATTGAATAAATACTCTGCTAAAGCATCTCTGCAATGTGAGCTTGTTTTTCTGAGCACTGCTCTGCTGAGGCTAGGACTGTCACAGGGCTGGCCTGGGCCTCTGCAGGAGCTGCTGCCCAGCCTGTGGATACCTGCCCTGGACTGGGGAGTGTGGGTAGAGAGCTGTGAGCAGCAGGAGAGAGGCAGGGGATGGCCAAAGGGCAGCAAGTGTCCATTGCAGCCAGGCCTGAACACTGCAGGCTCCAGGACAAGCTAAGGGCTGGCTCCCTCTTGGATTTATGTTTTTCCAGGCACCAACAAGGAACAGGTAAGCAGAGAGCCCTGCAGTGTTGTTTGGCATTGCTGTGTCACAGCAGCCTCCTGAGCTGCAGTGCCACAGTCCTCTCATTGCCCTTTGCATCTCCCTGGTGCAACAGATGCTGTGGTATGAAGGGGGTCTTGGGGCTTCCCAGAGGGGACAGGTGCCCATGGTCATCCCTTGCGTTTGTCTCTTCCACACAGTGAGTGGAGGCCAGCAGGCTGCTGCCCTCACAAGTGTTTAGTCCCACCCTGGGCTGGTGCTGCAGCTTGGGAGGGGCAGGTGTAGGTGTCCTGCAGGCACTGGGCTCCCAAACAGCAGGGAGGGAAAAGAAGCCTGTTCTGGAGTAGCTCAGAGCTGTTACAACCCAGGACCAGGAGTGTTGGATGTGCCTTAGCAGCAGCAGAACCACGGAAATCACTGATCCAGCACAGCTGCACTGGCTCTCACTGGCCCTCACTGGCCTTTTGGAGTGGAGCTCCAGCAGCCAGAGTCCATCTCCTTCCCTTCCCATTACAGCCTGCCTTGTTTCCACCTTGTTTGGGAGGGAGGACCTTGTTGAAGGGAGGTAGGAGCTGGGGAGAGTTCCCAGCACAGAAACTCCCCCACCACGAGGCAATCCTCCCCCATGCTGTGCCCAACATCCCCTTGGTCATACACAATGATGCTGTTCAAACAGCTTTTATTAGTGGTTCTGACCATACTACCCCCTCAAGGAAAAAAAAAAAAAACAAACAAAAACCTAGTTCACAGTGCCAGGCTGAGATGGTGTGGTCAAAAGGGGAAAAAAACCCACAAAAATCCAGCGGTGGCTTGTGTCCAGTGTTTGTCCGTGTGGCTGCTGGGCTGACAGAGCAGTGCCCAGGAAGGGGCTGCGCCCTTGCCTGCAGCACATAAACACAATTCCTACTCCCAGCTCCAGAGTCACTAAGAGCCAAAAAAGGCCCAAACAGGGCCAGCAGCATGAGATGGGTGGGGAGGAAAAAGCTCCTGGCAGGAGTGGCTGACAGGCCATGTTTCCTCTGCAGTAGTAACCCTGTGGCCTGAAGAGCTCAGCCTGAGCCACTGATCTCACATGTGCTAGGGCAGGAGGACCATCTCCACCCTGAAAGCAGCCCAGACCCCCCCCAAGCTGAGCTGCTGTCTCCACAGTCCCTCCTAGCACTACCTAGCTAGAGCCCCCAGTCCTGCTGCAGACAGCACCCCAAGAGCAGACATTCTGATCAAGACAGAACAAGCTACCTGCCACATAACACTTAATTCCCAGCGATTTATAAGCAGAGCTGACCTTCCTCTCCCTTCCCAGGGTTTTCCAAGCATCCCTGGAGAGCTGCTGTAGATGGGAGCAGGGCTCTGTTAGCCTGGAATTGTCCTCATAAGGCACAGGGTGAGAGCAGCAACACAGGGCATGATCTATCCCTTGGGACAGGCTGGAGGGGGTTTGCACAAAGGGAAAGGTCCTGTCACCCCTCTCCCACCCCAGGCTGTGCTGTCACCAGCTTCCATCCCTCTCCCCAACAGCAGGGTCTGGGTCTGTCCTCAGGCCCTGCACACACAGGTGGGAGAAGTTCCCCGCAGCGATTCCAAAGGGCTCACAGGTCACCCCAGCACCTGTCTGGAGAGCCCCTGGCCAGTGCAGCAGCTTTGGGTGTAAGAGATTCAGCTTAGGCCAGGGTCCAGCTCAGTCTGCAGGGCATTGGGCACCCCTAAGTTCCTGGGCAGCAGCAGGGACATTCCAGGCAGCCCCAGGGGCAGGTCAGGGCAGTGCCAGCACATGGGGGGATAGCCAGACTCTGCAGGGCTCCCTGCCAGGGCTGAGACTGATGGTGTTCTGGACCCCTTAGGGTGGCTGTGCCAGAACCAAGGTGTGCGCAGGCCACAAGCCTGGCAGGCTCTGCAGACATCAGAGCCAGACTGGGCATCTGGCAGGAGCTGTTGGCAGTGGGGGTCAATCCCTGGCAACCACCGAGGAGGGTGACTGTGCTCCAGCCCCACTGCCCAAGGAGCAGCACAGGAGACAGCAAGGGCCCCTGATCATTGCAGAGTGTTCACAGCTGGCTCCTGTCACCAACAAAACATCTCCTGCGGCATGTTCAGCCACTGACGGGTGTGGAAAGCCCAGGCAAAGGAGGCAACTAAGCTTTGAGTCCATCCTGGATCAGGGCCCATCCAGAGCTACCCATGGCCACAACAAAGCTGCAGAGGGCACTATGCAGGGATGTGGCAGCCAGTTCTTCCCCACTAACACCCAGAGAAACCTCATGGTTGCTGAACATGTGCTGCCCAGAGGGAAGGAGCCCAGGGACAGAAAGGGGACACCACACTTCACTTCTCCAGCCCTCAGGTGGCTGCAGGTTTAACGTGGGGTCTAGTGGAGGAAGTGCTCCAGGGTGCTGTCACCTGGAACCAGCTGGCCCATGATTCCTGAGCTCAGGGATAGGGAGATCTGTGGGAGAGCTGCCGCTGGTGACTGCAGCGGCCCTGGGGGAGGGCAGGGGCCAGTAGTGCTCACTGCATGGGCAGACAGTACACATCCCACAGCCAGAGATGGCAGTGCCCAAAGAGACACGGCAGCATGGCCACAGATGGACGTGGACCTCAACAGCAGCAGGAGCCCTGGGAAGGCTGGTGGAACTGTCCTACCACAGGAACAAAGCCAGTTCAGAGCCTGTGCCTTTGCTTATGAGCAAAGACAGCTCCCAGCACAGCACCCATCCCACCCAGCGCTACTTGGCACACAGGGCAGAGGGGGACAGGGCCTGGGGCTCTCAGGGTGCACACCGAACTCTGTGTCACCCTCTTCTCCTGGAACAGGAGGGACAATCTCCACAGCAGATTCACTTCCCCTTCCCCACAGTTATCCCTGGTGCTGCCCCAGCTCTCTCCTGGGCAGCAGCGCCTCCTGCGCCATTCCACAATCCATCATGTACCCAGCGAGGGCTGGACTCAGGGTTCCCCTGCCCTGTAGCTGGGCTCAGCACCTTCCTAACACACCAACAGCATCAAACCAGTCTGTGTCTCTCTTGCCTAGCTGGCACTGCAGCTGTCACAGGCCCTCCTTTTCTCCCAGGTGTGGAACAACCAGCAGTGCAGAGCCATGGGACTCCAAAGCACACAATTTCCAGGAACATGGAGATGTCAGAGGGAAATCCTATACAGCTGAGCCAAAATCCACAGGAGGTGGAGCTCAGGCAGGGCAAACCACTGTTTTACTACAGAGATCGGCGGATGTTGGCTGAACTGGTAGAGCAAGAGCTGCACTGGTTTCCACTGGAGTCCCAGACAGCAGCAGTTCAGACACCCAAGTCCCTGCAGGGGATCTTCTATATCCCACAGCCTGCCAGTGTTCACCCAACCCTCTCCTCAAGAAAAGAGGGCTCCCATCAGACACCTCGTTTCTACTCAGAGCAAAAGTCCCTTTCCAGGAAGGGCTTTTCCCCTCTCTGTGCCCCTCCTCTCGCTCTGAGACCCGCCTGAAGGGAGATGCCCTGGGCAGTGCTGGCTCCACACTCACTGCTCCAAGGTCAGGAGGGTTAGAGGCCTGTGAGATCAACGATGGCTTTAATAAAGATGGCATCATCACGCACGTAGGAGTTCTTGGCTTCCATGACAGACACGGGACAGAAGAGGGGGCAGCCACTGGCGATGTTCATCTCAGTGACAGGGCGCTGGAAGGACGAGGATGTCACGTCAGGGCGGAAAGCATCGATGATGTGCTCCCGGTTATTCTGGTCCAGAAGCATCAGGGTCACCTGTGGGGAAAGGTGAAAACATAGGGAAGTGGCTGAATTGAAGACACACGGAAACCCAGCCCAGTGACTTGCCATGAGACATGCAGATAGCAGCAGCCACAGCCACCCTGTACACCTGCAAATCAGAGAAATGCCTCTGAGTGGGACCAGCAGAGAACATCACCTCAGTAACGTCCTGTAGAAATTTTCCCCATCCCCACATGCTGCCTGTCACTGGAAACTGCCCAGTAGCAGCACAGGGCTGTCAGACTGACTGAAAACCTACACCCTGCTCTCAGTACAAACATTGCACACAGGTATTTCCCTGAGCAAAGGCTGTTGTCCTCACTGCACTCACTCATGCCTGCTCAGTCTCCATGTGTTCTGCAAACCTGCAGTGCCCAGGAGCTGGGATCTGAACTCCTGACATGGAGTGAGCACCTGCTGTCTGGTGCTCTCAGCACACATAGAGAATCCCCAGGGCAGCCAGCACAGAGCCCTTCCTCTTCCTTGTCAAGCAGGCCAGAGTGACAGTGCTGAGAAGCTCAAGTGGGTGCCAAACCAGACAGGCCATGGCTGGACACAGCGAGCTCTGCTCCAGACCCACCTTCTGGTTGAAGGGCCACCGCAGCAGCGCGTCGTTGGGTCCCTTCATCACCACAAAGAATAAGGACAGGTGGGTCCCACGGCCGGTGCCGTCCCCATTCAGGTACACGCGCAGACACATCTTGTAGCCATACTTGCTGGTGTAGAAAGCTGCCAGAGAAGTGTGGAACAGGCACAGTGAGGGTCCAATGCAGCACAGTCTGGCACCAGCAGATCCCTCTGAACTCTGAGAGCTCTTAAGTTTGGAGTCTGGGAGGAGCCAGGTCTGGGCTGCACCAGAGGTGGTCTGGAAAGCCCAAGACCAGGCAGCGCAGCCCCTGGCCCGAGCAGACGCTGTGCACAGAGCAGTTGCTGCCGTTGCTGCTATTCCACTGGCTGTTCCCTCACTGCCAGGGGAAATCTGCCACAGAGTTGGGCCAATCCTCCAGCACTCCAGTGTTGAAGGAACCGTGGTTCATAGCAGTAACACTGGTGAGCAGGAGCAAAACCGCCCCATAAAGCACCTGGCTGTGGGCAGAGCACACTCAGCACCCCTGCTGTGAGCTGGTGCCTCTAGTCATGGCAGGGACTCAAGCAAGTGAGCTTTAGGATTTGGATCCCCATTTGGATCCCCATGGCATGGCTTAGGCACGGCCGGGATGGGATCTCAGGCACTTTCCTTCCCCAGCAGTCTTGAGAATGCCTGTGGTGTGACACTAGACCTGTGTGGGGTCACAGCTTGGAAGGGGACCTGTCACAAGTCACCCTCCCACAGTGGCACAGAGCAGTGCATCTGGGACTGGCAAGGCTCAGTGGGCACAGGCAGAGATCAGAGGTCACGGCCAATATTTACTGCAGGACTTGGTGCTTTTCCCAACAGGCAGACTATGAATAGCAGAGACACTGTACTCTTCCACAGGGTGAGGAGTGAGAGATTGGGCCTTTGTCACTGCATCCCTTTTTTTAATCCCCAGCTCATTTCCTCTGCTTCTTCCTCCCCACCTGCTTCACCCAAAGGCTCTCAGGACAGATGACCCTTTTGCTACTCCAAGCAGAATATCCCCACTGCCTCTCTGGGCCTTCTCAGCATTCCCCTCACCCTGTGAATGTAAAACCCATAGAGGAACAGGAGGAAGGATGACTCCAGAGTGGTGGGAGTAGCCAGGGAGATGGACAAGGCAGCTGGGCATCCCCTTCTCCCTGACCCAGGCAAGGAGCAGAGCAAGAACCCAGCAAGGCCCTTCCCCTTCCCCCCACACCGAGACTGATGGGCTTCACCTTGGCTTGTCCCCGGTCAGGCCCTGAATGAACCTTCCTTGTATAATTTGCTGTTTTGAACTCAAGATTTTGCCCTTTGCCAAACCCTGTGGCAATCACTCTGTCCTCACAATACTGCAAGAGGTAACATCACTTCCTCTTCTTTAACACAGTTATCAGCTGGTATTTCCTTGCCTTTATATTTAATGCAAACCAAACAATTACAGCCAATTCCCTTTCTCATTCCATCCACAGCCTGCACCTCTCTCCTCTCAGCCCTCTCTTCCCTCTTGGAATAGCACTGCTATGCCTGCTTCACTGTCCAAGACAAAACACCCCCTTCCACATGGAATATTTCTTTTCTCGGCCTGATGTTCTCAGCCTGGCCTTGGCAGCATGTCCCAAGCAAAGACCTGCCACAAGACCCACACCCAGCTGGGATGCAAAAGATTTTGGGGATTTTGCACACCTGGAGAGAAGATGGCAGGAGAGCGGCCTGTTATTGCCTCCTGACGCTTCCGGGCAAACTCCGTTATCTTCCAGATGAAAACCCCATCATAGGTGGAAGCCTCCATGTTGCGGATCTTCTCCTCCATCTCAGCCATGGCCAGGTCTTTGAGCCCAATGCTTCTCTCCAGCTGCCGGACCTGCTTGGTGGGACACATGGTGCAGGTTAGAAACACACTGGCTCTGGGGCCTATGAGAGCTGGCAGACCTCAGCAGCCCCTGGCATCCCCTCAGGACTGCTCCTTAGTGAGAGACTTTCTCCAGAATGGATAGGGAGCACAGGAGGGAGAAATTGAGCAACATAAGCCAATTCACTGAAGCCTCCCTTTGCATGCTGTCACTCTGGAGACGATCCACTGATACAGCTCAGTGGTTGAGCTGGAAACCTTCCTGTAGCCAATGTAAAACTCCTCCCAAGGAGCTGCTCCATGGGCTGAGCAGCACAAGAAGTGAGGATGGAGAAAAAAAATCCCCAATAACTCAGCATTGTGACAAAACTAAATTGAGAATGAAAAGAACCAACACCCTCTGGAGGGTTTGTCCCTGCCAACTCACACAGGGTCATGCCATATCAGTTGCCTAGAGAGCACAAGTATGCTGCAGACTGCACAGCTCCAGGTGCCAAGAACACTAGGAGCACTCCACAAGGACTGCACTAGAGCAGACTGGGGGAGGCAGCTCCTTCACACCTCTAGCCTGCTGCTGCAGGCAGCAGCACTGATGGCACTCCTTTGACAAAGGCATCACTCCTTTGGAAAGATCTGGAAGGTGAGCAGCCCCACAGATTCAGTGAGATGCAGTGCAAGGAGATGCAGTGAAATTCTGGGTGCTCTGGTTCTTGTCAGAAAACTTCGTTGAGGAAGAACCCCTCAGTATCTTGCCCAGCTTAATAATTAACAGAGATTTGATGTTTTACACAAGTCAGTTAAATTCCCAACTTTTCCAGAGAGCTGTTGAGGATTGGACACAGGCACAAAGGGTATTTTAGTTCTGTCTTCAGATTTGTGGAGTTTCAGGGCCAGGTGGTGAAGCTCTGCTACCTCATGACACGGAATGGAAATAGGAAACGGCCTCTGCTGGGAGTGCTGGGAAGCCCAGGCAAGCAGTTACACACCTTGTTGCTCAGTGTTTCAATTTTCTCCTGGTCCAGCCGGTGCTGGCGGCTGTAGGCTTCAGCTGTCAGGGATACTCTCTCCACCTCCCGGTTGAGCACACAGACAATGTTCTCAAAGGTCACTGTTTTCCTCTCAAGGGCCTCACATCTTCCCAAGAGCTCCAGGGACCGGGAGAGCTCCGACTCCGAGCACAGTGAGTTTGCTGCCAGCCGTGGGGAGCTGTTTTGTGATGAGGAAAGGACAGGAAGGGGTTTTGGGTCCCCAGCACCAGTCTTGAGGCTGAGCACAGAGCTCAGCAGCATGTAGAGATGCTCTGCCAAACACTTCCTTTCATGTTCCAGGAGTTTTTCATTTTCCACCTACATGAAGAGAAATACAGCCCCCATTCAGCGTGTGCAATCTACACTGTCACCATCCACAGAAGAAATTCCTCCTATCTAGGTCACAACATCAGCTTTAAATTTATGATTTATAGGGGGGAAAAAACAAAGAAAGAATTAAAATATGTGTTTTGGTGGGGGTGGTGTGGGGTTTGGTTTTGTTTTAGAAATGCTTCAAATTACATACAATGAGGCATGCTAAACACTTCCCCCAGCTGTACTGGTCTGCTCTGCCTTCCTCCAACCCCTCCCAGAAAAGCTCTGTCAGATGTACCTAACAGCAAAAAAGGAACAAAGCCTCACAAAACCCCCTGAAGGAGGGATTTATATGAACCACTGGGACCTGCAAAAACTAAGTGACAGAGAAATATGGCCTGGCCCCAGTTCTTCGCTTACAGAATCACTGTAATCACAAGTCATTACACACTTGCTTGGATTTGAAGAGACCTTAAAACTCATCCTGTCCTGCTCTCTGCCTTGGGCAGGGACACCTTCCACTAAACCTGGTTGCTCCAAGCCCCATCCAACCTGATCTTGGACACTTCCAGGGATCCACAGCTCCTCAGGACAACCTGCGCCAGGGCCTCCCCACCCTCACAAGGAACAATTTCTTCCTAAAAATCTCATCTAAACCTGACCTCTGGCAGTGTGAAGCCATTTCGCCTGAAAGCAGCATAATCACCAGAGTCCCAAAGCACTCAGGATGCTTTTAAAGTAGGAGATTTCCTTTCACAGGAAGGAAACACCTGGGACACCTAGACTCTGTACAGCAGATGATGTGAAGCTCCATGAGCAATGGGTTTAATCAAATAAATACCTGAGGGTAAACACATGTGACAGTTTGGGCAACAGCAGTTTGCAGGTGAACTCTAATGCTGGGACTGAAGAGCCCCAAGGTAACCCAAGAGAGGAGCCCTTACCACCTCAGCACAGCCCACAGCCTTGAACCGGCAAGGTACTTTGGATCTGCCACACGTCTTCACATGGTCCCGAAACTAGACAGGCAGGAAGAAAGGCAGTGTTAGATCTTACGTGTCCCCAGTGCTCCCTTTCCATCCCACTGACATTTGAGAAACTGCAGCGAAGCTGAAGAATGCCCAAGCTGGGGCTAATCACCAGCTGCCACAGTGCCCACTAAACCTGGGATCCGCCTGCCATCAGGCGTGACTTTCACTGCAATACAAATAAAGCCCTGACCCCTGAAGAAATCTTAATTTCTCCTTCTCTTGACAGCTGGGAGGTCTCACTGCTCACCTGCGCATGCAAGGGAGAAAAAGCAATGGCTACAGGTACAAGCTGTGGATGCAGAATAATGAGCTTCCCTGAGGGCTGAGGAATGGGAAGCATAGGCAACAACCCCATGAAACAAGGGCACATTTAATTTTGGGCACTTCATACAACTCTGGTCAAGATGTGCTACAGGTTGGTATTTTTACCTCCATCCCCAGCATCACATTTCTGCAGAGAAGTGTCACTAACCCCTTGGCAGTGAGGTGACTTGTTCAGGTTCCCACACAGAGCATGATTAATCCAACAAGCACTGTCACAGCTTCAGCTTGGCATCATCAGATACCACAGCTCTGCTCTGAACAACCACCATATTCCCTCCCCACTAAACTCCTACATCTGCTGCAACAGATGTCAATTAACTGGTTTCAAACCACTTTTTTAAAGGCTTCTACATCTATCTGGCTTGTGTAATGAGTTGGGTTACTCAGAGTTAACATGACAGCAAGTAATCAACAAGACTTTGGAGAAAAAAACATGGGAGTTAATATTTAAACACAGGGTAGATCACCCATGGGGATCCCATGAGCTGGCTCTCTCCTGGGCTTCAGCCTGCAGATAAGGTGGGCTGCACCCCCACCCCCTCCTTATGCTGCCCATTTGGAAGAACTGTTTTGCTCCTCTTTTTGCTTCCTCTGTTCCTCTGCCCTCCTAAATGGCTTTTTCCAACACCACTACTAAAAATATTTGCCTGTAGAAGGCAAGATGTTTTCAGATGAATGCACTTTTTGAAAATGTTTCCCAAAACTTGAATTTTTCAGACTTTTGAGCCTTGTCCCAGGAGCCAGCAACCTGAAGATGCTATAGGCATGGATTCCATTAGATGATTAATTAGATATCCATTAATATAGCTGGAGATGGGCTCTCTTTCCAAAACTGCACCAGTGGTTGATGCAGTTGCTCTACACAGAACAAACCCATGAGCATGCTTTTCCCACAGAGGCTCTGCCCCGAGACATGGTTCCAAGGGAGGTGGCAGTGGCAGCACCAACACTGACCTGAGAGTGCCGCTGAGCCACATTCCCTCACACCCATCCTTATGGAAAACTCACATCCACACTAACAGCTGCCACTCGGTTGTTTTCCCCACTTCATTTCCTAATGGGCTCTGTTCCTCCCTGAATGACAAGCTCAGCCCATCAGGATACCAAATACCCCTGCGGCACAGGGTCGGACAGATACCTTCTCCCTGGGAATCTTCTTCCCACAGCCTTCACAAGTCAGCGGGAATTCAGGGCAGACTTCATCATGAGCCTGTGAAGGAACATACAGGAGATATTTGTTCTCAAATAAAAGCCCCACAGAGGTTCTGTGATGGCCACAATCCATGGGAGTGGGTTTATACCTTATTACAGCTGAGCGCTGGATTTACCAATCTACACTACGACCTTGGTGACGCTGATCCCTCTGAGCTGCTGACTCATCCTGTGACCTCCACGCTAGCCCAATTTTGGGTGCCTACATAGCCTCAACCTCTATTTAAAAGCTGCTACAACGATTTTTTAAAAAAATAATAATTTGTTATTGCTTTGATGGCCATGATAATCAACAGGAAACTCCATTTATGGCTCTCCCAGGAGAAGACACGTTGGGGCAGGTTGAGTAGAGCAAGCCACTACCTCAGCAGGATAATTTGGGTAATTTTTCCACTGTAATGGTTATCAGTCAGCTGAGGCACAGGCCTCGTGCCAGTTCATCACACACTAGGCTGAGCTGTCTGATTGTACCTTCACATTTGAATTAGAATACCATTTTTCAACCAGAAATAAAAATATTTTTAAACTGTTTCATTTACCAGTCCCTGCATACAAGCACCTGCCCCTGCAGCCAGAGTCAGGGCCGGGTGATGGCCAGAGAGGCTCAACAAATGACCAGGGCAACATGATCCTCTGTCCTCAGTAGACTCTTGAGCAACAGTACTGGCTAAATGGAATGCTGGAACATGCCTCTGCTTCTATGCCACTTCCACACTTCTTAAATCTTCTTGTTATACACCCACCAGTTGAAACAAGACATTGGAAAGACCATGAATATGCAGATCAAAACTCAAATAAAAGATAAGAGCACTGAAGTCTCCTGCCATGGTAGGGACAGAAAAAATCCAACCAGGAGCATTTCTAATGCAGCCATCTGAAACCAGATGTTTGAAAACTTCGTCACATTGAATCTCTGTTGCCTTTTGGAGGAACATGCACAAATCTCAACACACTGGGAAGCAGAAAGTGAAACCAGAATTACCTCCACTCCAGCTTCTTGGTCACTCTCTCCTTTTTATACTTTAAGTGAGTAACTTAAGCTCAGAGCTTCACTGTGTGTCCCTGGAGAGATGACCAGCCAGCTAGCGGGGTTTGGGGAGCACTGCTGCCCACGTGGACATGGCGGCCTGCACAGACGCTGCTACCCGCACAAACTGCTGCCTGCATGGATGCTGTTGCCTGCAAAGGAGGAGGAGGCCAAGTGCCTGCCTTTATCCCACTCACTCAGAGGGGCTGAGCCCTTTCTTCTACCCACCTACTGCTCTCATGTTGTAGAAACACCCGATAACATCTACCCCATGACCCATAAAGCACTGGCAGAACAGATGGTCCAGATGAAAGAAGGAAACCTCACTGCAGAGGCAACTATTTTAAAAGGGAGTATTTTAAACTTACAGTCTCCCATGCCAGCATGCTGGGTGTGAAACTACTACCCTCTCCACACTCCCCACCTCCCAACACTTATCCTCCCTCCTGAATCCCCTCCACACCACAATGCCCAAGAGTGGGCAGCCCTGCCTGCAGCACGGGAAGGAAATCAGCCCTGCTGAGCTCAAAGTGCAACCTTTCTGTATGTAAATGGTTAAAGACACCCAGAAGCTGTAGCCAGCGCAGATCCAAACATTTCTGTATAAACAGTTTCAGGATCTTCTGGAAACCCCTGTTCCTCTCATCCCACGTGGGTGTCAGAACAGAGACGGATGGTATGACTGCTGGAAGAAATCCAGCCCACCCTGGAGACAAGAGCAGGGGTTGGCACTCAAACCTGATTGCCACACTCCACTTCCCCACCAATGGGGCAATCCTTCTGTTTATATCTTTTCAAAACCCACACCTGTAGCTTCTGCTACAGTGATAAGTACCACTGACATCCAGGCACTTGCTTGGAAAGTTTTTGGGAGCTCTAGAAAGCCATGGCTATGAGAGGGGCTAGGCAAGAGCAGGCACTCTCCCAGAGGGAACCAGAGTGGAAATCAAGTTGGACAGACATCAGAGGGAGGGGACATCCATGGAAGAATTAAAGTGGAGCTGGAAGTGAACGGCTCACCCGTTGAGGCACACACCAGCCTGCAGCATCCAACAGCAGGAACAGGAAAATCAAATGGAGCAGAGTTAACAGCCTTCAGCAACACCTGGTTCTTCCCACTCAATTACAACCAAAGCCACTGATTGATCCACACATCAATTT
Source organism: Cettia cetti (assembly GCA_013401135.1). NCBI lineage: Eukaryota > Metazoa > Chordata > Aves > Passeriformes > Sylviidae > Cettia > Cettia cetti. The sequence goes on along the minus strand of VZUI01044426.1, from coordinate 22,624 downwards.
CTTTCCCTAATAATAAACAGTGACATGACCCCACAGAAGCTTGCCCATCACCCACCACCATCAGACAGGCCATTCTCTGGGAGCTCACCGGAAAGTTTAGAAAATCAGACACCACTGTCCATGGAAGGACTAGGGCAACTGAGAGGATCAGAGTCAGGGGCTGTGTGTGAGGGAAATCATAGAATCACAGAATAATGGAATGGTTTGGGTTGGAATGGACCTTAAAGTCCATCTCATTCCACCCCACTGCGATGGGCAGGGAGACCTCTCACTATCCCAGGTCATTCCAAGCCCCATCCAACCTGACCTTGGACACTTCCCGGGACGGGGCAGCCACAACTTCTCTGGTCAACCTGTGCCAGGGCCTCACCACCCTCACAAGGAAGAATTTCCTCCTAATATCTAATCTAAATCCCTCCTCTTTTACTTTAAAGCTGCTCCCCCTTTTCCTGTCAATATCTGTCCATGTAAAAAGTCTCTCTGCATCTTTTTACAAGCCCCCTTTAAGCACTTACAGGCTGCAGTGAGGTCTCCCCAGAGCCTTCTCTTGTCCAGGCTGCCCAAAGGTGCTGAGCTCTCCCCTCTGCCTGCAGGCCCACTGGCAAATGGAGCTGCCCATGTGTACTGGGAATCTCCCACCTCAGTATCAGGAAAGCAGAAAAGCTGTATATATTTTAAATTTGCATTGTTTGCAGACAAAGTTTCTCTCGGGATACTCCGGCAGCAGGATGAGGCAGCTTCATCTGGGACAGCAAGGGCAGCACTCTGCACTGCAGCTGTGCAGGGGAGTGCAGGCATACAGAGGGAAAAATGGTTTTTAATAAGGACAGCTGATTCCTGGAGCACACAGTGATCATTCCTAAGTGGACTGAAGGCAGACCTCTCTGTGCTCTGAAGCTTCCTCAGGAGGGGCAACTCTGATCTCTGCTCTGTGTGCCAGTGACAGGACTCAAGGGAATGGCTGGAGCTGTGTCAAAACAGGGTTAGAATGGATATTAGGAAAAGGTTCTTCCCCCAGAGGGTGCTCAGGCACTGCCCAGGCTCCCCAGGGAATGGGCACAGCCCCAAGGCTGCCAGAATTCCAGGAGGGTTTGGACAACGCTCCCAGAGATGCACAGGGTGGGGCTGTCGACCCTGCAAGTCACTTCCAGCTTGGGATATCCTCTGGTTCTATGCAATGCCAGGAGGAGCTGCTTCTCTACTTCTCCCTCAGTCAAGAGGGAAAACTGCAATTTAGTCTGATCACCACTTCACCTCAAGGCATCGCTGAATTTGATTTCAACTCTGGAAGAGGCTTCTGCTGGGAATCATTAACTCCATACCCTGGTGGCAGAGCAGGACATGCCCCTGCTGCCTGGCTGCTTAGCTCTTAACCTGCCACACTCACACAGGCCCAGTTTTTTGGAGGTCTTGTAACCATGTTAGGAATTCATCAGCATGATACTGGGTTCTCTCCCCAGCAAAGGAACATGGCAGGCAGCTGGGAAATGCCACTGTTGAAGCAGCTGCTGTGAGATACCTCTACTAGAGCTTCTGAGAAGGTCACAGCAAAGGGCAGGACTGGGAGAAGGACAAGGGACAGGAGGATGGGCTCCTGCAATTTCCCCTGGTCTTGGAAACCTTTGGAAAGTCACTCCCTTAGTTTCCTCCTAGCACAGCAACAGTAACCGTAAGCAGACAGCTCAAGGGCTTGGCAGCTGGAAAGGAGCAACAAGAAGGAAGCAAAACTAGCAGGATGGCAGAGGAAAGCCAGCTGCCAAGGCACAGTGGTGGCTATCAGAGCTTGGGTGGTCTCCAGCCCCAGCATTGCCATGTGCAGCACTTCGCTCTTTGGACATGGTAGCCTGGCTACAAGGAAAAGGGCGGGCCCATAGAATTGTAGAGAAAATACTGAAAATGGGTCTCCAGTGTAAAAGAGAGAGTTTTGAGAGAATCTGAATCCTTTGTGCTAAGTATCAGTTGTTTTGTGCACCTCTGTCAGTTCCCCAGGGGCTCCAGGGCCTGCAAGATGGGAATGTGCCACACAAGACACAAGGCTTCGGGATGCCCTGCTTCTCTGAAGTCCCCATGCCCTTCTGTGCTGCAGGCTCCTCCTGCCAGGGAAGTCCTAAGCTGGTTCTGTGCCAGGCTTGTTCGAACTTTTCCCCATACAGGTGAATTGGGCTACCATGCGCAGGATGACCCTATGTCCAGTCCTTTGCTACTGCATGAAGCCCAGCCACACAAGGCTGGAAAGTAGGAATCCAGATTGTAATTCCCAGCACCAAATGGGAATGGGAGCTTTCTGAGACCATCACACAGGCTGGTGCCGGACACAAATTTCTCCCTTGCTGGGACATCCTGTTGACAGATCTAAGCAAGTTCACTTGGCACCACAAATATTCAAGCTCCAAAGAAACTGTCAAAACCAAAGATGAAGTTTGCATCAATAGGTACTGTTGGCTCCAGCTGGGCAGGCAGTGAGGGCACAGAAACCCAACACTGCCTCAGTGCTGCTCTGTGCCCTGGTGCCACTCGAGTGAGGACAAAAGGCAGCAAAAGCCTTGTGGGGGTTCCTGTGGGCCTGCCTCACACCTCTGTTCAGACTCATGGCAGGAACTCTTGTTTTCAGTGTCGAAGTTTTGTTCATCAGCTGTTAGTGCTGATCAGACAAAGGTTTGATTTGGGGATTGCTGGCAGAGCAACACCAAGGCAGTGTTTCAAGCACCGAAGACAAGTGTGAAGGCAAGGGCAATTTCTTAGGTCAGAGGAGAGTAAAAAAGGCTTTTGAAGCAGCAGCAAGTTTTCTGCCATTTTCTAAAATAGGTTCTGCCATTCCTGGCTTTCAACTATGAACAAGCATGAAGTGGTGGCACATGCCAGGATGCTTTTTCTAAATCCCTCCACAATTCTCCCGGCTGTATTCTTTGTGAAGGGTTTCCTCACGGCATAAGAAGGCACACTTAGCACTCACCTCCACTTCAAACCTTGTGATTTACAGCTTTTCATTCTCCAAGGGACAGATGTCAAAACTATTAATTTTTGGGCCACCACAAGAAGGCTGAGCTGGTTTCAGAAGAGAAGAGCAGACCCTCTGCAGCTGGGGCTTTCCAACGCCCTCCCACATACGCTCTCTGGCACTCCCTGTGGCTTTACCACCCACCACAGGTTGGACAAGAAATCAGCTCATGTCTGGGCAGCCAGCTACACTAATTACTGTGGGGACTGTAAGCATGGCTGGGATGTGTCTGTGGGCCTCAGCTCTGGCTCTGGAAAGTAAAGGTGTGTCTGACCATTTTCCAAAAGCAGCAGGTCCTTTTGGTCACCTGCATGTGCAGGTCAGCGATTTTCTCACTAGAAAATTGTCTGGCCCTGCTGCTCAGGCTGGAGGTAGCTGCAAACTGCATTTCACCACCAGGCCAGAATTCAGAGCAAAAACCTTCCGAAGAAGACAATAAATGCTATACTGGGTTTTAAAGAGAAAGCTGGTCACCCTGATACAGCAGCACCAACTCTTCCTGCCACAGTACCTCGAGCGTTGTATTCCACACAGACAACACTGATACAACACTGAGGTACAACTGAGGAGCAAGAGACAGGTGAACAAGCTTCAAAGACCAACAGCTCTCCTCTAAGCAATGTGCAAAACCCTGAAGATGAAGTGTCAGCCTCAGCTGAAAATCACCACCAATACCTGTTGGGGCATTCCCGGGGTGCAGGTGAGAAGAAGGAGCATGACACAGTGCATAGGGGGAACACCTGGCTCAGGGCCCCCAGAAGCACTTTTCAAGAGGGAGTTTTCCCTAGATAAGGTGTGGGTAGGGGTTCTGCAGCATCTCCTAAGTGCGAGCAGTGGGCAGAAGGGAATGCCTGGTTACCCTGTTCTTCTGGTGCCAGGATGCCACGTAGCCCAGAAGGGGCTGCAGACATCCTTTCTGACACCACAGGCTTTTGAGTAACATCACTTGGGTTTGGCGTTTTGCACTTTCTTCAGCCCTCCAGGTTTCACTTACAAAGAACTCTCTAGAACCAAAGTGACAACAACAAACCCAAGGAAAGCACATTCCCTCCAGCATGGATTAAGCCAGCTTGTTCCCACACCTGACTGTTGCTCAGCCTCAGGAGCTGAGCTCATCTGTGCCCCACAAAACTTAGTTTAAATACAGATGTCATGTTTAAGCTTAAAACTTAGTTCTCCTTCCTAAAATTGGACAATTTCATTTCCTTATGTCTCAGTTAATTCTGTTTCTAGCAGAAGAGGGCTGAGTCAAATCCCCTGTCTAGGGTAACCAAGAGGAATGCCAAAGCTGACCCTGTGTGTACCCCTCCTCAGCCCCCTCCTCCCATCCCAGTCCTGTGGAGGGCACAGGAAGGGAACTGGTGGGATGAAAAACATAAATAAAAGGTGTATGAAAACTCACAACGATATGTTGATAAACAGGAGAGAGACGTGGGCAGCTAGAGGTACTGCAAGGCAGGAGGAAAAACACACCAGAGGTGAGGAACCACAAACTCCCTCTCCTGGATTTCCAGGACCGTTTTTGAGGTTTTTCTGTTCGCTTTAATGGGCTGCAGCCCATTTAATAGTATCTGCAGCCATCCTCACTCTTTGCTCTTGAATTTAAAGGCTCATGCCCACATTTTCCAAATGTACATGCAGACAGAATCATCAGGAAATAAGGTCACTAATAAAAGGAAAAACCCTTTAGCCCCCCCCCCAAACTACTTTATCCAAATGCCAGTAAATATTTACAAACTCTGAAAAAATGCAGCCGTAAGTCCAGACTTAAATATTTCATATGGTCCATGCAGCTTGAAGCAGAAGTGCAAGTCAAGTCCAAGCAGACTGCACTCAGCTTTGTGTTTCCCTTTGACAGCCAAACTTTAGTCTGCTGAAGAGAAAGCAAAACTGAAATCCATTTTACTCCTTTTATTGAGCCTTAAGCTTTCCAGCTGCAGAACATTTTTTCCCTGTGCATGCCCTGATAAGATTAGCAAACCAGAAGTGACAGTAACTCTTGATTTGCAAGGGGAGAGCAGCCTCACTCAGCACAACACACGATTTTTAAATTAGCAAACAGTGAATTCACTCAGAGGGACTTTCCATGTCCTGTCGGAAAGAGCTCTGAGGGACTTTCCAGAGTGGGAGTGATGAGCTGCTGCAGGATGTTACCCACAGCACAGCTACAGGTTCAGCTCTTCTACACCAAGCAGCTCTGTACTGTGGCCCTGAAGGCTGGGTTTAACGTTAGCCCAAGGTACCAAGAGGCTCTGGGCTAACGCAGCAATTCAACACCTCCTTTCCCAGCCCTCCTCAGCCACACACATGGCTCTGGCAGCATGGGGACAGCCAGTCCTGATTAAATGCCACAGCTTTTTGGCAGGCATCTGGAAGGAGACAACACAAGCCAGACCTTGCCTCCTCCCACCAGTTCCTAGGAAAGAGCCAGCTTTTCCTGAGAGGGCACAAAATAGCCTCCTTCCTTAGGCTGAATGCCACCAGCGAAGGCAGAAGAGATGACTCAACCCCTGAGAGGAAGCAGCCAGCACTGCTCCAAACCCCCACACAGGACTCCCTGAGACTCACAAAAGCCCTGGCAGGGAAGGTGTGTGCCACAGATCCACAGCCCACACGCTCCAGGGCCACACCTCTATCGATCATCCTTTGTCCCAGAAAATGCCAAACTGGGGCTTGGGAAGATCAGGTGGAGAACAAAAACAAGGCACAGGCTCATCCACTCAGGAGCTCTTCATCAGCTGTGCGCAGAGTTCTGGTGCATCACATGCTCCTGCAGCTCTGATCCCAGGACAGGTCTCTGCCATCCTGAACTCCCAGTGGAAGCTCTGGCTGGACCCAAGCACTCAAACATTTGACAGAATGCATAGGGAAAACCTTTAGCAGCTGAAGATTTTTGCTGAGCTCTGCAAGAACATGCTAAGACTTTCTTTAAAACCAGAAGAAAAAGTTCAGCTCAGCTCATCAGCCACAGCAGAATCAGCACTGGAAGTCACTGACAGATATAATTTGGTTTAGCATAATGAAGATGACCTCACTATAATCATTGCAGAAGATATTGGACTTCTGCGCACCAGCAAAAATTAAAGCATGGAGCAAACAATCTGCAGACACCACCAGCACAGCCTGAACCTGAAACCTCAGTACCAGAGTACCCTGTTCCCTGACATGCAACACCCAAACTCTGTGCTGTGGGAGTGTTAAGCTCTTCACCTGACACTTCTTCAGTCCCACATCCACACCACGAGCCTCTCACAGATGTACAAATAAGGGCTCAGAGCAGCAGACCCATTTAGCACCAATATCCTCGTCTCTTGGACTGAAATTTGAGCACACAGCAGAAGGCTCAGGCAGCAGGACAAGGAAGTAGAGCTGCAGAAGCATCTCTCTGCTAACAGGCTCAACAGTATGGACAAAACACTCAGGCCTGATGCACAACTGTTGCATCTTCCTTCCACCTTGCAATCGCATCATCGAGAGAATCCCAGCTTTGGCCTGGACAGACTGAGGTTAAACCTGTTCCTGAAACACATCTCAGTCACTACCAAAGTTCTGTGAACCACCACGCTATGATCTTTATCTGGAGCAAGTGTTAGAGAGAAATAAAATGTATTCCTCTTATCTCAGGCCTCCTGTGTGGTGGTTCTGCCATTTCAAGAGGGATAACAAAACTGTCCCTCAGGAGCGAAAAGCTTCACATATATTCACATGCCATGGACCACGCACCCACAGCCACAACTAAAACCTGGATTAAAAAGCTAGTAGGTGCTACTAGTAGCATTTCTTCTCTCTCTCCTCAAGGAGAAATGAAGTGGAAAAACCATCCTGTCCAGCAGCCTTGTGTCCCATAACAGCTTGGGGTGATGGGTGACCAGACAGTACCCAACACCCACTGCCCTCCTAGCTCTGGAGACAACTGAAATGGGATCAGGTCACTTTCTGTGAGCTGATGGAGTCTGAAGAGTTTTAGGTTCACAAAATGCAGAGAAATTCACAACCATTCCATGGCACAGCAATTTCTTGACAGTCTTGTATAGCAGTAAAGAGCTGCAAAGAGAGCAGGTGGTTCCCATCATGGAAGGGACATGCTCACAAGCAAATCCCTGTGATCACAAGCAAACCTGAACCCATCTCAGTCCAGCCTGTGCCCTCAGCAGGGCACACAAACCCTTACTCAGGGAACCTCTCCAGCTGACAGTGAAGTCCAGGGATTTGACAACTCTTCCCCCCTGTCAGCAGGCATGGACAACACCCTGAGTCTTCCCCAAAAATAGAGGAAAGAAGGATGCAGAATTGCCAAGCCTTGCTTCGACCTGTACCTCGTACTCTTTGATGGTTCCCTTCCAAGTGCAGCCACTGTTGATGCAGACAGCAGGCAGACTCTCCACTTCCCGTCGTGCCGCGTTGTCTGGGAAAGCCTGAGATGGAAAAAACAAGCAAACCACAAATATTACTGAGGGACTGCAGTTTTGATCAGGACTTCGAATTCAAACTCCTCCCAGACCAGTTGCCCCATCAACCCTCAGAGGTGTGTGAACAGCAACCAAATCACTGTGACAGCTTTAAGTAGGGCACCACTACACACAAGACCTGGATTTCAGCACTGAGGAGTCCAACACAGTAATCACCCTTCTCACTGCTGAAGAAAAGGGTTCCTAGGAAAAAGGGGTTCTCAGAGCTCGTGTTTTAAACAAAAGCTGCAACTGGTATTACTGACACCAGTGATCTGTTAGATTTTTTTTCAATGCGTTTTTCCTTACCGAGCTTGTTTCCAAAATAGAAATTCCTTCTTCATATATTCCTTCCTGGATACAGCTGGCACACTTTTGAGGTCCAGCACTATCAGAGAGAAAAATAACCATCAAACACAGCAACAAAAAAATTAATTTATAATTAAACAATAAATTGATTTTTGGTGATTTTATGAAATAACAATGTTTTCTTATTTTTAAAGCAACACAATGAGCCTTTGCTTGTGTGTATTTTCGATGCCTATTTATAATTCTTTTTCTTCTGCCAATTAATCATTCTATTATGCTTCCCTCACTCAAAGGTAGGAGTGAGACAGAACACAAGGAAGCTTCTCTGGAAACCAGCTTGCGCTTAAACTTCTCCCATTTTGACATAACAATGAAATGATGACTTTATGACTGTGATGAGGATGGAAGGAGATGGATGATAGACCTGGATTGCCTACAATGGCAAAAACAATGCAGGGGATCCTGGAAAAGAGAACTTTGAAGCAACAACAAAGGCAAGTCAGAGATTACACATTCCCTTAGAGAAGAGGTGATGCTGAACTTCCATGACTGAACACAGATCCCTTACTGAGAAGGTCCTGAAAATGACACTTTTCTCTGCTTTTGTTCTTGAACATGCCTTTTCAAGCATTTTGCCTTCCCACTGAAGGCACAGCAATTACCTGATGATTTTCTTCAGGCAGTAGGAGCAGTAGCGATGGCCACACTGTGCCTGGAACGGCCGCCTCAGGATGTTCTTGCAATCGGAGCACAGGTATTTAACCTCCAGTTTAGTTCCCAGGATCTCCTTTGCAAACCCAGGCTGGTTTAGATCCAAAGAACCAGGTGGAGAAGAGTTTGCTGCTGCCATGTGAACGAAAAGTTCTGGCTGTATCTCCAGAGACTGAAAATAAAAGTATTTTCTCCAACTGATTATAATTGCATGGGAGTGATTTGTTATATAAACTGTGTTACTCACAGATTATTAGACTGTCCCTCAACACAAGTGAACACACTGATGTAAACCACAAGCCTGCCTTCATCTCCCAAACAAGGGAGGAAACTTGAATTTTGGAATTAAATCCAGAACACAGAGACAGAAGGACAGACCTAATAAACCCCCCTGTCCAAGTTGACTGAAATGCACCCAGTTTAGAGATATCAAGGCTTCTTGCTCCAAATAAGGCAAAAAACTGTCTTAAAGGTGATGAGAAACAAATATAATAAACTCAGTTCACCAAAAACCTGTTGACCACCACAGCCTAGTGATGCCTGCTTTCACTCTTGACAGCTGTCAGGAGGGACCAAAATTCTGCCCAGAGGCAGCTGGTCCCAGATGTTCCTGGGGGAAGCTGGGCACACAGTGGAGCCCAGATTCAGTGGTGGTGCCCAATCAGGCACAGAGGGTTCTCCAGAGAGATGGAAAAACAGGACACAAGAGGCATGGGCAAACTGGAAAGGAGGAAAAAAAAAATAAAATGCTTTTGTCTTGGCTGCTTACGCATCTCATACCTTCATTCCCTGTGACTACATGCCACAGCCACCTAAAACATCTAAGGAGCACACCCGTGGAGTTCCATGGTTTGGTTGGGAAGGAACCTTAAAGCTCATATTATTCCAGCCCCTGCCATGGGCAGGGACACCTTTCACTATGCCAGGGTGTTCCAAGCCCCGTCCAACCTGGCCTTGGATACTTCCAGGGATCCAGAAGCAGCCACAGCTCATATTATTCCAGCCCCTGCCATGGGCAGGGACACCTTTCACTATGCCAGGGTGTTCCAAGCCCCGTCCAACCTGGCCTTGGATACTTCCAGGGATCCAGAAGCAGCCACAGCTTCTCTGAGCACCCTGTACCAGAGCCTCACCACCCTCACAGGGGTGAATTCCTTCCCAATTTCCATGTACCCCTGCCCTCTGGTTCCCCCTTGTCCTGTCATTCCATGTCCTTGACCAAAGTTCCTCTCCAGTATCTTGGAGCCCCTTTAGGCACTGGAAGGGGTTCTGAGGTCTACCCGGAGCCTTCTTTTCTCTAGGCTGAACACCCCAAGCCTGTCTCCGGGAGGAGCCCCCACGAGAGGGGACACCGCGAACCAGAGAAGAGCCCACGGCTGCCCCGCTGCCCCCCTGTGGCCCGGGCTCCCCGCGGCCAGGAAGGCTCTCTGCCGGGTCGGGTTCCTGGCGGAGTGAGACCCGGCCCCGCCGCGCCCTGAGGGGCCCGCACTCACCGGCCCTCGCTCCGCGCCCGCACCGGAAGCACCGCCAGGCCCCGCCCCCAGACACGTGTGGGGAGCCAGGGCCCGCCCACCGCCTCACGAACAGCCCCGCCCCTGGCAGCACCCCGCCCACGGGAAACGGCCCCGCCTCCCGCAACGGCCCCGCGGCCCCACCCACCGGTAACGGCCGGCCCCCGCCATCGCGCACTCCCCGTCACCCTCAACACCCTCAGCCATCCCTGCACTCCGAACACCCCCACACCGACACCCTCGACCCCAACAACGTCACCCATCCCTGCATCCCCAATGCCCTCAACACATCACCACCCATCTCTGCACCCTCGACACCGACAACCACCCCACCATCACCCAGGTGTGCACTCCCAACATCCCCACATCAATCCCTGTCACCGCTCTCAACACCCCACCGTCACACCCAGTTATGCCCCCTGCCACCCCCACTGTCCCCCCCCCCCCCCCCAGTGTCACTTCCCCATAGCTCTTCTGTCACTCCCTAACCCCGTCCTCAGTCACTTCTTTCCCAGCACCACTCCTTGCTGACCCCGCCACGGTCTCCTGCCATACTCCTGCCTCAGACGACCCTGCTGAGAATAAACCCCGGGAAGCCCTCACACTCCCCCAGCACTCCTCATCTATCCCCTTGGTTCCCTCATCCACTCCCTGAGGCCACCTCATCCACCTCCTAGGACCTCCTGGGTCCCCTCGTTCATCCCAGGGGCTCCCCATCCATCTCCTGGGGCCCCCCTCATGCATCCCCTGCACCTGCTGAAGGGGGACCCAGAGAGACTGTGGTGCTCAGTCTGGGGCCACCTGACCGCCCCCCGCCCTGGGGTCCCACCGGGAACAGCCATCTCCCGCTGCACTTTCCAGGTGAGACACCCCTGGTCCCGCGGAAACGGCCCAGAGCGAGTCCTGGCACCCTGAGGAATTGTTTTAAACTCACTTTGGGCCCTCACCTACCTGCGCACAGAGTGCCATGGCCACCTCGCATCCCGTGGCGCCGGCTCGGGAAGGATGGGCGGTGGCACGACGGAGACGGCAGGATGACGGTGGCAGCAAAAATGTAGTGTGTGGGAAACGCGCGGCGCAGCCCGCACTGAGGTCACGTCGAGGTGCTTTTCGCAGGGGAACTTGTTCGGCAAAAGGTCACAGCGGCAGAATTTGTCACCCGGGGTCCCCAGCCTGCCTTCCCCCAGAGCCCGGCTCCGGCGCGGGGGCTCCGGGGCTTTACCGCCTGCTGCGCCGGCGGGGAGGGAACGGGCACGTTCTCACTGCGGGGAATTCACCCGGTGCCGGGGAAATCCTCGCTGTCAGAGACGGGCGCAGTGACAGAGCAGTGACACAGCGGCCAAGGTGACTGTCCCGGGATGCTGGCTGCGAAGACGAGGCCGGAAAGGAGCAGGTCGAAGCGGAGGGCGCGGTGCTGCTCAGGCACCGTCAGGGCGGGATGCTCCCTGTCAGGGAGCCGAGGACAGTACATCCTTGCATGTGTCGGCACCGGGAATGGCACGGGCACAGCTCCCCTGGGATGGGCACCGCTTCACCCACTGCACTGCAACAGCCCTTTCCCAAGCACAGTCGTACTGGTCTGGGAACAACGGCATGGAAAACTTGGTGATGTCATCCAGTGAAGAAAAATCCTGTCTGCACTTCCTGAAATGACCGTGACCTGGCAGCAGTGCCAGGGCAGGATGTGCTGTTCCCAAAGCGACTGGAACGCCCGCCGCAGGACGGGACCGTGGGGCTGCTCCCAAAGAAGATGGGATGGGATAGAACGCCCTGGAGTTGCTCACGATAGCCGTGAGACGAGATGGGGTCGCCTAGGGCTGCTCTCAGTCCTGCTGATCCGACAGCCCAGCTCCACCGCACAGCCTGAGGAGAGAGTCTTACACCCCGCTAACGTCCCACATCCAGAGCTGCTTTCTCCTGTTCCCTGGGAGCCGGGGCCAGGTGCGCTGAGGTGACAGATGACAAATGTGAAAAACGAAGTTCACTCTTCAAAAATTTTATAAGTTTAATAGGGACGAAAAAGGACAATATCCAGCGCTGGGGCGTTTTTGGCAATTGGTCAAAGAACACACCGTTAGCTTAAAACAATGTTCTCTATATACTGTTACATTACTGGGGATACCTGCATATTCATGAGTTTATACATTATTCAAACATTCTTGTGTTTGATCTTCTAGGAACCCTTTTGTTTGGTTTTAACTTTTGACTTGTCTGCATGACATCCTGTAGATTAGGTAAATATATTTTATTTCTTCTTGTGATTCTATCCTGTTGTTTCACACTCCTAGATAACGAGGAGTCAGTAAATTCTTCCCCGCGACTCTGGTTTTTGTTACTGTTATCTCATCACTTGGAGACGTAGATGTGAGAAACAACGTAATTGTTTTACACCATTCTCTGAGTTAGTTACACAAAAGCATTTTAACATTTCATAGTCTCTATTTTAATATTTTGCTAAGGCCTATGACATATTTATCACGTTACTATTTATATAAGCTATATGGTATATACATAAACTGATAGATATACTAACGAGCAGTTAAAAGGAATTATAAATTGTACCGTATCAAAATACTTGTGATTAATAACAACATGCAAAAGCTAATACGTAAGTGCGAAAGCCAACATATTGTAATTTATAACACACATGACAGATGACAAAACCCCAGGCCCTCCCAGCACCTGATTGCTCGGATCATTCCTGTGACCGGGATCCTGTTGCTCCTCCTGCGCTTTGTCATGGGAAGACCCCACAAAAACCTGCCCGGGGAGTGTTAACTCCCCGCCCTCTAGCATCAGAAATGACGAGAGCAGGAGCAGCTTTTCATGCCTTTACTGAAACTTTCTGGGTGATTCTGTTGCGGTTTAGGGAATTTCTTAGGGATCAAATCACAGAATATCCCAAGCTGGAAGTGACTCACCAGTATCATCCAGCCCAGCCCCTGTCCCTGCACAGACACCCCAACAATCCCAGCCTGTGCATCCCCGGCAGCGCTGTCCAAAGGCTCCTGGAGCTCTGGCAGCCTCGGGGCCGTGCCCATTCCCTGGGGAGCTTGGGCAGTGCCAGCACCCTCTGGGGGAAGAACCTTGCCCTGAGCTCCAGCCCGAGCCTGCCGCGGCCCAGTTCCAGCCGTTCCCTGGCTCCTGTCCCTGTCCCAGATCAGAGACTGGTGCTGTCCCCCTGGAGGAGCTGCAGCCCCCGGTGAGGTTTGACCTCAGTACCGCCCCATCAAGGCTGAAATACCCCAGTGCCCCCAGCCGCTCCCCCCTTGGCCCCTCCGGACCTTCCCCATGCCCGTGCCCATCCTGTGGACGCTCTGCCGGACTCCCCACAGGACGAAGGCCCCACGGCACGACCCTGCCATGCCGGGGCACGCTGGCGCGCCCGGTACCAACTGGCCGCGGGAAACCGACACGGCGAACCACCGCACTGCGCATGCTCGGCTCGGCTAGCCGGGCAGGGCTGTCGGTCAACGGGTCTGACAGCACAGCAGTACTAACCAATCCCTGCCGGGTGCCAGGTGACTGGCAGGGCCGACAGTCAATCCTAGGATGTACAGGCACATGCCGTCCGCCCCCAGCTTGGAGTGGGCACCAGCCAATCGCATAACGAGAAAGCTGATTGGCAGGGCGCTGCACCTATCAAACGGAGTACGTCACGCCTGGGTGCTGTTAAGCTAACAGTCCATGCAGGAACCTCGGTCCCGCCTGCTGCGCTCGCTCCTGTTCCCGCCTATAAGCGGAGGTCTTTCCTTGACGAGCGTGCGCCAGACCCTATCAGCGAGCGCCGCGCGGCCGCGCCCTCGGAGGCGGGCGGCGGGCGCGGCCCAGGCGGGGTCGGAGCGATGGCGGAGAGCGACTGGGACACGGTCACGGTGCTGCGCAAGAAGGGCCCAAGCGCGGCCCAGGCCAAGTCCAAGCAGGTCAACAAGGGGAGCGGTGGGGGCCAGGTGCGGGGCCGGGCAGGCGGCTGGCCTGAGCTTGGCGTGGCCGAGGCTACCGCCCCGAATATCGCCATGCTCACCGCGCATCTTCGCTTTTTCCCCAGGCGATCTTGGCGGCCCAGCGGCGCGGCGAGGACGTGGAGACCTCCAAGAAGTGTGGGTATCCCGCGGCGGGGGGCCGGTCCGGTTTGAGGAGGCTGCCTGGGATGGGGAGAGGGGGCAGGAGGCGGCGCCGCCCGGCTGAGCCAACGAACCCGAACTGGGCCGTAACGCGCAGCCCTGGGAGCCGCCGGGATGACGCCCCTGGAGCTGCCTCTTAGTTTCTGGTTGCCCAGGGTAGAGCTCTATCTGGTTTTTGCAGAGATCTTGAAAGAGCTTTTATGATCTCAAAACTTAAGCTCCCCGTTTTGGCAGCTTATTTCTCTTGCGAATTTGAATTGCTGCCGATCTTCCTGTGGCGCTGCCCTTTCAAAATTCCTTGTTTCCTCTCCGATGTAAATTGCCGGCTTCTCTCACTGTCGGGAGGCGATTCTGATTGTTGGAAATAAATAGAGATGATCCTTGAAGAAGGTTAATTAGCTTTATTGGGACACTGAATGTCAGAGACTAATGTGAGAGAAAGGATTCAAACTAGGGCTTAAATACTATATCTAACATGAGGGAAAACAATGTGTTTTTGAAACTCAGTCTTTCAGCAAAGCTAAGTGCAGTTAGACTTTAGTAATAAAAGGTATCAGAAAATTGCTTAAAAGCAGTTGCCTCATACCTGAGCAAGCACGATTCAGGTTCAAGTATTGACTTCTGTGTGCTGCAGCACAAAGGTGCATCTGCAGCAAAGTCTGAGCATTAAAGCCCCAAGGAAGAGCAAGACTTGCCCTGTCCGGAGTGAAGTTCAGGTGTGAAATAGGGAAAGGAAAGGGCTCTGTATGCCTAGGTGTGCACAGCACCATGAACAGGGCTATGGTGATGTTCCCCGATGGTCAGGATCTGGGTGAGATCAATGTTGATGTTGGTATGTTGAAATCCTGACAGCTCCCTGGGATCCTGGGCAGCTGAGGGTTTGGAAAAACTTTCTGGCACAGTTCTGAGCCTTATTTTGTTTGTCCTTGGTTGTTTTTTGTTCTTGCTTTGAATGACAGGGGCAGCAGGCCAGAACAAACAACACTTCATTACAAAGAACACAGCCAAGCTTGACCGTGAAACAGAGGAGCTGCACCATGACAGAGTTTCCCTGGAGGTGGGCAAAGTGATCCAGCAGGGCCGGCAGAGCAAGGGCCTCACGCAGAAGGACCTGGCCACGGTGAGTGGAGCACCTCCAAGTGAGGTGGGCGCTTCTCCTGTTCCCTCATGGGCAGCTGCAGTGGGATGGTGTCATGGGCTTGAAGTTTGGGGAATTCAGCATCTCTGGTATTTGATGTCCTGGCAGCTTCAGTTATCTGGGAAAAGTTTTGAGGTTTGTCTGTGCAGCTCTTGAGCCCCAAGTCGGAGTCAGAGCCTGTCTGTGGCTCTGAGCTGGTGGGAGGCTGCTCCCTGCTTCCTTCCGGCGGCTCACACCAACCCAAGAAGTTTGTACCATCTGGGCTCAGCAGTGTTAGTAACTCCCTGCTAACATCCCTGGTGTTCCTACTCCTGAAAAGGAGGGAGGTCAAAGTCCATTCGGGATGGATGTCACTGGTGCTGGGACACTGCAGAGTGGATGGCAATGGGGATTGAGTCAGCCTGGGAGCAGCACTTTGTCATCTGTCCTGGCGTCATGAGAGGCCATTCCTTATCTGTGTGAGTCCTGGGAGACTGCTGCTGAGCGTTGCTGTGTTTGAGACTCATCCTCTTTTTTCAGAAAATCAATGAAAAACCACAAGTTATCGCTGACTATGAATCAGGACGAGCAATCCCCAATAACCAGGTCATGGGCAAGATTGAAAGAGCCATCGGTGAGTTAAGGGAGACTTCAGTAATACTGCCCGTGTTTGGAGGGGTGGTTTGGGGGAAGGCATTTACCTTTTTCCTGTGAGGAATGTTGCTGGCTGGAGTTTATCGTGGGTGTGGTGCCATTAAGTCATGTTCTGATAAAACCTGGATTTGCTCACTGAACCAGAACTGGAAGTTCTTGATCTTTCTCTGCACTTTCATGTCTGTGGCTGTGCCCTCGGGTCCATCCCCAGGGGGAATGTGCTTGCCCCCAAAACCTGTGTGATGCTGAGAGCCATGGAAGCCTGATGGCACTTGAGGAAGGATTTAGTGTTGGTTTTACTCTCCTGGGCTGATCCCATCTGATCAGTTTTTGTTTGAAGTTGGTTTGGTGCTCCTAGAAGCTAAAGTAGGATTCTCCTGAACTCTGGTTCCCCTGCTCTCTTAATGTTCTCTTCCTTAAGGCTGAATTTGGTGGAAATAAAAGTTACTGGGTGAATGATTGAGTGCTGATGGTGGTGGTCTCCTTTGTCTTATTCCAGGCCTCAAACTGCGTGGAAAGGACATTGGAAAACCTCTGGAAACTGGCCCCAAAGGAAAATGACAACAAAGCCTCGAAATTAGTTTGCTCAGACTGATCTGGTTCTCCTCAACCACTCTGCATATTGCCAAGCTGAACAAGAGGGTTTCAGACTTGCTTTGGGGGGAAATCTGCTGAATCTGTACCTGCTGTAAAAAGGCAACCTTAAAGAAGCAAATTTCCTGATGTTTGTTTTTCCTTGCTCCTTTTCAGAGATTGAGGATCTAAACCCCAAGAAAAAAACCCCAAACCCTGCCTCTGATTTGCCAGAAAACATGTGCATTGTGATGTTAGCAGCAGCTGATGTTAAGGCACTTAGGGTGGTCTGAAATGTGATGATTTAATTGAAACAATTTGGGGGATGAGTGAGATATATTATATATAAATAATTTGGGAGAGATGGGGCTTGATCAGAAATGATTACTCAGTCACTGTATCTCAAAGAGTTTGGTTTGTTCTTTCCAGCCTGTTTTAAAGAGTTCTATAATAAAGTTTGATACCCTTCAGTTGCCCAGGGAAGCTGCTGCATGTGACCAGCTGGTAGTAAATGTTGTGGCTGAGTATGACTGGAGCTGCACCACCCCTTCTGGGATCGTAATTAAAGTGACAGCTGGGGTGCCTGGGATGAGGATCAGTGCTGTCACAGCCTTCCTGGCTGTGTCATCTCTCTCTGTGTTGAGGATGGTGCAGCTTGGCCAGCAGCCTGGGGATAGAATCAATGCTGTGGAGGTGAGGGGAGGCTGTGGGGATCTGTAGAGCCAGGCAGGTGAAGAGATGAGGTGAAGCCTGAGCCCTCCTTGCCCTTCCCCAGCTCTCAGCTCTGTTGGGCCCTCATTTCTGCAAGCAGGACAGGGCTGTGGGGATGGTGCATAGCATGACTGAGGCATCACCTAAGGGGGACACAGCTGGGTAGGAGGGAGACAGGCTCTGGTCACAATATGGGAAAGCAGGATGGGGGCTGGGGGTAGCGAGATACTGGTGGGCTCCTTCTTGTGCAGGGTCTGGGCTGGGCTGTGTGTGGGGCTGGGTTTGGAGTTCACGGTGTTAAGGTGTGAAAGCTGGGGGGTGAGGGAGGGGTCCTGGGCTTGGGTGTGCTGGGTGCAGGGTGGGGGTCCAGGCCCTGAGCCCAGGAACATTTTTGGGTTTCCCAGTGACATTATCAAGTGCATTCACAACATGTGTGGGCAGCAGGTGGGCAACTGTACACCAGAGTAAGAGCTGCCTGCTTGCCCTACTGTGCTGTATGGTGCCCCCCTCTGCTCCCAGCCCTCCCACCCACCACTCACCCTCCCCAAAACCAGCAGTGGCACTGAGCTTCCTCCCCCTGGGTACTCTGTGCGCTGGGAGCTCTTGTGCTTTGTCCTAGGCATGGGAAGTGGCTCACACCCTCTGCAGCACCTACAGCTCTTCCCAGTTCTGGAGGGCAGGACCCCACACTTCAGCCCCTTCCACAGCCAGAACCCTTTTTGGATGAGGACAGCCACTGTGAGAACTCCCACTCCTGCCCGCTGCGAAAGCACGGGCACATTGTTGTGTCTTGGATGCAGAAAGTTCATGTTACAAACAACAAAAACACTTTTCCCGAGCACTTGGAGGTAGTGATGACAGTGGTGTCCCTGTGTGGGACAGGCTCCCCAGGTCACCAGCTGTCCAGTGCCAGGGGCAGAGAGAGCAGGCAGTTGATGGAGTGTGGGTTCCTGTTGAGGGGTGGTCTGCCCAGGGGGAGCAAGCAATTCCTGCTGCTGGCTGCTAATTTCAAGACTCAGCCCCCTCCCTTGGAGATATAATGACCTTATCCTGCAAAGAAAAGTGAGTGGGAATTGGTAACAAACTTGGGCTGTCTGCTGTGAAACACCCGGATTTCCTCCAGGCTGCAGTAAGGACAATCTGTGTGCCTGCCCCCGGTGACCCCAGCAGAGGCACTAAACTTTCAGTTGCACCCAGGGGACTCCATGTTTGTTGCTGGAGTCCGTGCTGGGGTTGGTGGCTCTGCTGCAGATGTCATGACACCAGATATGTCCAAGGGACCTGGAGCTTAAGCCACCTTGCAGTAATTTGAGTGCTGGCTGAATGAGAATGAGCCAGGTTTGCCACCCCCTTCCCGTAAGGCTCTGAGGTGCGATCACACTCAGCTCTTTCTGGAGCAGCCGCCTGCTGGCAGCAGCACGTTTAGGTCAGTCCCACAGCTCGGGGTCGCTTGTTTGTCAACAAGCAGATAAGAGGCAGGGCCCTTTGCACCTCCCTGTCGCGTTGGCGGAACTCGGGATCAGGGAGAACCTGTTGGCATTTGCTGAGCTTTTAGGAAAATGCTATTTTGGCACAGCTGGGGTAATCAGGGAAGTCCTTCACCCTGTCCTTACATCTCGGAAGGTGATGTTGTCGAAGCCCTGGGGACTGTTGCTCTCTGTCGGTGTTCTGCTCGCCAGCCCTCGCTGTTTCAGCCAGTAGCAGCCCCCAGCAGCCACCAGTGCCACGATGACCAGGGCCAGGAGCAGACTGAGCACTACCTCCGCCACAAAACTGCCGGAGGGTTTCTCTGCAGGAGGAGGAAAAGCTGTCAGGCTCAACCCACTGCCCAGAGAGCTGCCTCCAGCCTCAGCCCTGCACCCTGGGCAGCTCTGGGTTGACCTTTCACAGCCAGAGCTGCCCCTTCCCCTCCCCCCCGCCCGCACCTTCCACTGGACTCTCCGGGCTGGAGTGGCAGCCCACTCTGGCACTGTACATGATGTCATCCAGTGCCACTGTCCCCTCCATCGGCCACCTCCATGTGGTGATCTCAAAACTGATCTGCGGGGGAAGGTGAGTTCTGGGGGGCTGATGCACCCCCGCAGATACCCTGCACCTCAGGGTGGCCCCACTTACCTGGAACTCACTGGGGCTCTGCACCGGCACCACGGCGCCCTGCCAGCCCCGGCTGCGGTGCCCCGCCACGCTCCACACCGTGCGCTGCCCCGCCACGCTGTGCAGCGTCACCCGCAGCTCCCCGCTGGCTGCAAGGAGGGGGCGCAGGCGTCCTGGCATTACCAGCTGCCCTGAGCCCACAAGAGCCACCGAGCCCTCCCAGCCATGCCATCCTCTGCTGGGATGGCAGCATCCAGAGGGAATGGGCCATCGTCACTGCCCAGCTGGTGCTGAAGCAGAGTGGCCACAGTGGGGAGGACTGAGGCCCCCACTCCCATACATGAGACCCAGGGATCGCATCTCCACCCTGCCCCTGCAGTGCTCACAGCGGTGCTCCGGGATGTTCATGTGGTACCAGAAGTGCAGGCAGGAGTCAGTGGCTGCGGGCAGGGGTGGGCTTTCCAGCAGGGCACCAGTGCCCCTGGCTCCCAGCATGCTGGTGTCGAAGTGCATGTAGTGACCTGGGCAGGTGGGGACAGAGTTCAGGGTGTTCCCCAGTCCTGCATCAGTTTGTCCCACCCCGCTTGTCCCACTCTTCCCCAAAATGCCCAGAGTGATGCCTGGAGGATGACACAAACCAGCCCTGCACCTCACTGCCCTTGGGGCTGAGCTGCCCCTCCCAGGTGAAGACGGGACAGTAATGCTGTGGAGCCAGGGCCTCACAGGATGTACTGGACTGACCCCATTCATCACCTCTCCCCAGCTCCTCTTCCTTGCTCTGGCTGTGCCAGGGTGCCTGGGCAGGGGTGGGCGTTTCCTACCATTCCTTGTGCCCAGGGTGTGATCCTGCTCAGGGCCAGGATACTTGGCTAGGGTGAGCCCGCTCTTCCAGCCCCAGGCAAAGCTGTGCAAGCGGGGGTCTGAGGGGCTGCTCCAACCACACGTGTCCTGCTCGAAGTCACAGGATGCTGGGAGGAAAGCAGGGCTGTGAGACACCCAGTGCTTCTGGACAAGAGATGGAGCACCTGGGTGGTATACACCATCCCCAGCTTTGGGCCAGACCAAGCTCAGGGCAGGAACAGGTCTGTCCCCATGCCCCCACAGGATGGCATATCCCCTGCTTTTGATTCACAGTGTCCCTGTGGGGTGCGGTCTCACCTGGCTCAGGGCAGGCTCCATCAGAGACGTGCAGGTCGTCCAGTGCGATGTATCCATGGTCACCCCCAGTCCCCACTGCTTCAAACACCACCTAGGGAGGGTGACATGCTGAGGCTGGCAGCCTCCATGCACCCCTTATCACCTCCAGCTGCCCCCAGCACCCTACCCTGTCTCACCTGCCAGTCGCCATCAGGCTGTATAGTGACGTGGCTGCGGTGCCAGTTGCTCCCTTCCATGGTGCTTATGCTCAGAACCTTTCTCCTCGCCCTGCTCTGCTCCACGAACACCCTGAGGGAGCCTGCCCAGGGCACCCAACATGGAAGAGGGGTCCAGGGCTGTGTCGTGTGGGGGCCCACCCATCTGGAGGTGCCCCTAGTGGTCTCAGGGTAGGTGGTGCTCACCTGGGGTCCCAGCACTCAGCTGGTACCAGAAGGCCAGGCACTGGGCAGACACGGAGAGGTGGTAGGGCTGGGAGGTGAGGGCAGCTGTGTGCCCTGCAGGCAGGGAGACCCTACCTGTGTTCACCACCATGTAATGGCCTGGAGGAGAGAAGTGTGTGTGACCCCTGTCCAGCCCTGCTGGGGAGCACTAGGGGACAACTGGAGCTGGGTTTTCATCCCAGGTCAAGGAGTCTCCCTAGGTAGGGAACCTCCTCAGGATTAGGGAGCTCTGGGGCTGGGAGACTCTGCGTTTGGGAAGTTCCAGTGTTGGGAAACTTTGTGCAGTATTGCCTTCTGCTCATCCTGGGGAGGGCAGGGCAGGCGTGACACAGGGAGAGCAGGCAGGGCTGGTGTCAGGTACAGGCAGGACACTCAGAGCAGGCAGGGAGGACACTGAGTGCAGCAGGGAAGCAACAGGGCTGCCATGGCCCCGTACCTGCAGTGGTGCCAGTGGTGTGGTCGGCCACAGGGCCAGCAGTGGTGCCGGTACCGTTGCTCTGTCGCTGCCAGGTGCCCTTTCTGCTGGCTGCCAGTCCACAGCTCTCCGCCTCGAAGGAGCAGGAGAGCTCGGCCCCACAGGGTCCCGCTGTCTGCATGATGTCGTCCAGCCCCACATCACCCAGGAAACCGTCACGCAGCACCTCGAAAGCCACCTGCCACCAGGCAGCGGTGTCAGATACCCTGTGCCTTGCTGGTGCCAGGGACACCCGGGGCGGGGGGCCCTGGTACTCACCTGGTACCGCTGCTGGCCCGTGGTGGGCAGTGTTGCCCATGCCCGGTGCCAGATGTTGCCCTGGCTTCCTCGGCGGGTCCATAGCACCACCTCCTCCCCTCCCTCCGGCCACAGCTTTAGGTTCAGGGTACCTGGGTAGAGGGGGGCATGGAGGCGTGTAGCCATCCCACAGCCCTTGGGGACCCCACTGTCCTCAGAGTAGAGCTGGGCTGCGGCAGCCCTGGGAGGATGCCATGGGACATGTACCAATTTGTGGGCCAGCCAGGCGGTACCAGAAGGAGAGACAGCGTGGGGCAGCAGCTGGCTCCTGGTGGGAGGTGAGGAGCAGGGCCCGTTGCCCATGGCTCCATGGCACAGAGGGGTCCACGGACAAGAAGTAGCCTGAATGTTGGGGACAACCAGGGTGGAGGAGTCATGATGTGAGTGTTCTGCATCACCCACAGCCCAGATCTGGGTGCTCCCAGGCTGCCCTAGGTGAGCTTGCTCCATAGGCATGAGGCTGCTGGGAGTGCACAGAGCATGTCTTTGCCCTGGAGATTGAAGGCTATGGGATGCCCTGGGCTTCTGGGTTCCCCCCAAAGAGCAACCAGCCCCTTACCTGAGCCAGTGGTGTGGTCAGAGCCCTGGCCCTGCCCCGTGCTGAGGACCCATTTGAAGTCACTGGACAGATCCTGGTACCAGCCACACATACCCCTCTCAAAGTTGCAGGACAGCTCTGGCCCAAGACAGGTGACAATGTGGAAGTGGAAAGGGGTAAGGCATCATAAAAGCAAATGGGTCCCCCAAACGTCCCTTTCCCCCTGCCCCACTCCCCAGGTTTACCCCATGCAGGGGTCCTAGGCCAAGGCAGGATATGTGCTTGCCCTGGCCCTTGGCCTTCTGCACCATGGTCCTGCTCTTGGACAGTGACAGCCACCAGGCAGCCCCGATGGAAGGGGGGCCTGTCCTGGGTTGACGGTGCCTCTGTATCCCAGATCATGAGATTGTTGTGTCTGGCAGCGGCGGCCTTTCCCCGCAGCACTTTCCCCCCCTTCTGCTTCCCC
>VZUI01044423.1:0-18274 GCA_013401135.1 Cettia cetti | reverse complement strand
TTTGGTGGTTTTTTTTTTTTTTTTTTTTTTTTGTTTTAATGACAGCTTCTGCTTTTGACAATTAAGTAATTTGGGCTTTAGGTTTTTAGTGTCTGGAAGCAGTCAGGCAAGGGGTTGCCTACATACTGTAGTTTAAAATCCACAATTAATGATTCCAGCAAGTTAGAAGACACAGGAAGTGGATTTCCTTCTCTCTAGCTTTAGTTGTCTGAAAGCCAGGGTCTAATCTATTTTGTCCCCCCTTCTTCAGCTGATGAAGAAATATGGCCTCTTGAAAACAAAATATACTCTGACTAAAGCAGGTGTCTAATTGCTGTCAAAATGATGAATCAAATGTTAAAGTGCTCTAAAGCTTCATGTTTGAGTTATGCAAGATGAATTGCCCTCTGGAGTTTCCTGCCTTGGTCTTTTGACAGTGAAACTTCGCTATCTAAGTGTGCTGATGGTTGCACAGAATGTGTTGAATCCCTTTTATGGTAGGAATGATAACTATGAAAATACTGCCCAAACTACATCATATTTGGCTCTCTGTACTGCCAACTCTCCCAAGAGTGAGGGATCAATTGAACAGTCCTTCTGGGAGTAAATGCTCCTGGTTTCTGTTCAGAAGGATGTAAAGAGTATGAAGCATTTTGCTTTGTAGCACAAGCTCAACAAATTGGAAGTTTCACCCTTAGCAGCATCTGTTGGCATAATGGTGCACCAAGTTAGTTGTTTTCAACAAATACAGACCACAGCTTAACCTTAAGGCTGGAGCCAAGTATGGCTTTATGTTGAATAAACCACAGTTTGTTTTTCCATTGAGATTAAAATACATTTAAGCCCTTAAGTTTTCCAACTTGCAATTCCCTTGGATAGCCAAACTTCTCTACTTCAATTATTATTGTGAGAATGAATTTTTAAATGTTTTTAAATCTTTTTGCATGGTAAACATATTTTTAAATCTCTTTGCATTGAAACATATGAACACATCACACTGTCAGAATGAAACACTGTGCATTATATGGGTGTCTATGTCAAGTCTGTTAAATTACTATCTTATAACAGTACAAATACACTGAAATTTATTATTATAAATTTATAAGAATTTGTAGATATAATAATTTATAACAAATACACTGAAAACTGTCTGTTGTGTCTGCAGCTACATTCTGAAGGCTATGTTTTTTAGCAAATTATTCTTGCAGAGAATTTTGTGTTTTCCACAAAATGGTAAATAAATTTTAAAAACATGAGAACTCCCAGATGATGCTGTGTTTAATACAAAATGTAGATAAGCTTTTGTTCATAGCACAATTCTCCAGTCAGCGAGGTTCTAGGATGGCCAGCTTCCTTTGGTGAGAAGAAACCAGAAACAAACTGAGATGTGAAAGATTCCCACTTGGGCTTACAGAATGGTCTGTGCAGTGTTATGAAGAGATGAAGACATTTGCCACAGATGCTGTATCAACTGGGTAGAAAAAAATAGTGTGAAATCAAATTTGATTTGGAATCTTATGTTTGTCAGCACCTCAAGAAAAGAAGATGTAATTTATTTGCACATGGACTTTTTGTAGCGAAGACTTCTGCAAACACATAATTTCATTTGCCAGTCATCTAACTGCTGCCTTTTTCCCAACCTGGAAATGAAACTTGAGATAATTTTAGTAAGGAGGTAATATAAAAGAGGATCTTTATTTGAAGGCCTTCTTGGGCAGTTATGGAAAGATGTCCACCCCTCCCAGGGGTGAGTACATCTTTATAGATTTTAGGAAATTAGCATAATTGATAAAAAGCACCAATTAGGAAGACAAGTGGTGATGCAATTCTCTTCCAGATCAAGCCCCTTCTCTGGAGACCCCCTCAGCACAAGCTGTCCTTTGTCCATGAGAATATATCTGGAAGTGTTGTTCTCGGCCTTGGTTCCCAGGAAGAACCAAGATAATATGGAGGGTTTTACCTCCCAGGGCTTGGGGCTCTGGAATTTGTTTTGTCTTTCTGCTTAGGGAAAGGCCATGGAAAAGTACTGGAAAAACTAGCTACTAATACAATAGGTGACAGAGTTACAAATATATGTGTGAAGAATATAGAAAACATGTAAAAGAAAAATGGTAAAACCCACACGGTATCATTACATACTTGTACATGACTATATCTGCCAGACACAGATGGTCACGTATCTGCAGGTATACAAGTTATAGCTCTGAAAACATTTAAATGTGTGCCTGATGTAATAATAGTACCATTGATGCATGTTACTGCCTAAGTAGGCAGAATTAAAGTAGGTGCCTAAAGGCCATGGATTACACAGGATCTGAAAACTTAGCTCTTCACACAGAGTTGCACTGGAGAATTACATGTCCTGAGTAAGTCTGCAAAAACAGCCCAGAAGTGCCCACCAGCATTGCATGCAGGGTCACAAAAAAACACCACAGGGACAGCAAGCTGCTTTTAGCTAGAAATCACTAAAACAAAAGTACAATTATCAAACTGTCTCTCCAGATAAATTATCACTATTTTTAAAATAAATCATGTAACTTTTCCAGCTCTCCATAAAATGGACTGATACAGTTTTAGTTCTGTGGAACTGAGTTGGTTTTCAGCTTTGTGCATTACTGAAGACTAAATACTGCACAGAAATTAATAATACAATTAAACTTTGAATGTAGTAGTAAAAGGATTAGTTTGGGTTCTCTTTTTTCTGTTTTGGAAAGCTTTTTAATTTTCATAGTGCTCTCCTCACATATTTCTTCTTTTTTCTTTGCAAGAGTGACTTTTGGGGTGAAGCTTGAATCCTGCTGTAGTGGATCTTCTCTTATACACTTTGCATTAGCAATTTCCTGCTTCACTGCTCCTCCACTATGAGACAAGCTTTAAGATTTAGTGATCTTATAGCAGAGTTGAATAACAGCACTTCCATTTCCTTTTACAAAAATTGGCATCTCTCTTGGCCTAGTCACTCAGATGCACCTAAACAAAAATTGCAACAGAGAAAGGAGAAAGTAGCATCAGACTTTTTAACAGTGGCTCTCAGGCATCTGTATTTTTTGGAATATAATAACAAACAAGTTGATGCATTTGAAGGGGATTTTTTCCCTTCTTCACATCATTTTATTCCTTTGTCATTGGTTTTACTAGCAGAAAAGTGGTTTGTAGAGTCTTTTCTTATGTGGAAGCTGTAACACAAGGTTGATCTTATCTTTTTCTGCAGCTTTTCTTCTTCTGTTAAAGCCATTTGCTGATAGAGGAGTAGACCTGTGCACAGTCAATGATGGGGATGTAGCAACCATTTGTGAGCAATGTACTTCTGGTACTCCTGTTTTCTGACTTCTTTGCTCTTTTTTTTTTTTTTTTTTTCCTTTTTTTAAATTAAAAACTTGAGATCTGTTTTTCTTCATGATTCCCAAAGACCATTATGCTGAACTTTCCACACATCTCTTTCCTGAGTGGAAAAAATTTATTTAGAGCACATGTTTAAAGGGTCTTTTGATCTACTGACATTGAACTTCACTTTACATTTTCTTGCCACTCTATATGCAAGCCCCTAGTAAATGAGGTCCCTTTGCAACTTTTCACTGCCATCTTAATTCTTTTCCAGTCCTAAATAATTTTGTATCATCATGATGTGCCAGTTTTGGCACATCAGTATAATGTTTCTTCCAGATTATTAGAAAATCCATTGAGCACCAAAAATGCCTACGTGGATCCTTAGGAGCCCCTGGCCCAATCTCCCTATTGTGAAAAATTTTAATTTATAACAGGAACTCCACCTTCCTCCAGGCAAGCAGAGTGTTTTTAATACCCTTATGGAAAGAATTTAACCAAATTTTTACTAAATTCTCATATTCCTACACTGCAGTATCCTTGTTTACATATTAATTGACACTTCAGAGAAATGTAGATTTATGAAGCATGACTTTTCACCATGAAAGTCATACTGACCCTTCTCCAACATATCATGTTTATTTCTGAGTCTATATATTTTGTTCATTAATGTAGTTTCTACAAATTTACCCAAGATGGAAAACAGACTTACTAGGTTCATGTCTACAACTATTTAAAAATTGGGACCAAACTTAAAACATATCTGGCATCAATATCAGTGTGTGTTTTAAGATATGAAATGGAGTTGGCTCTTCAGCAATTTCTTATGTGAATTCCTTTAGGTGTCCCAAGTGAACATTTTTTAGCTCTGGAACCTGATTTGTTACAACAGATTTTGTAGTTTTTTTCTCTACTATTTTCTTCTAGCATTTCAGTTTGAGACAGATCATCATATTCTTATCCCATATAAAGTGCTCTGTTTCTTGAGCCTCCCTAAGATCCTCCACCATGAATAGCAGTGGAAAAATTCATTAAAATTTTCAACTTTATCTTCCATGAGCATTCCTTTTACATCTTGATCATGTATTTTCCTGACTACCTAACTGGCAGCTTTCCTACTTCTGATGTGTTTAAAAGGAAGGGGTTTTTTTATGAAACATTTTTATGCCTTCAGCAAATTACTCCTAAATAATATTTTGGGCTTCCTTGTGGTTTTCTGTAAACTTTCCAGTTTTTAATGATCTCTTTTCCTTACTTGGATGAAAATTCTCTTTTTTTCCCTTTTTACTTTTGAAATCTTTCTTCATGTGTTGATAACTCTAACTGACTTGTGATTTTGTTCCCTTTAAAGTTTTGTGGTAGTAGTTACTGGCTTACTTAGAATCAGCCTCTAACAGGACATCTTAATTTCCACACCATGCAAAAATTTTTGCCCTTTTGCCTCTTTCCCAGCTTTCTCTTTTTTAAGGTGTTCTCTTTTTTGAAGTCAAATACCTTTAACATTAACACTTTCAACTCTTTTGCTCCTATTGGCATAGTCACTGTGCCTGTAATATAAGGTTATATTTTACACCTTCAAACTTTGCACCTAGTTTGGAGTAGGCCAATAATAATAGCTTTTTCTGGTGGGGACTCTCCAAGCTGTTATGCCGTTCAAACCTAAGTTGGCAATCTCTCCAGTCCTCAGCCCTGAGAAGAGGACACAGCAGGTACCTCTGGCACCCTTCTGCACAACAGCAGTTCCTGGGATTCTTGAACCTCTAGGAAGGTTTCTTCAGACTGTTATTAGCTCACTGATCTGCTTTGTCACTCATGTTACATGATCCCATCCTGCCACTGTGATGAAAGGGTCCTGCTTGATTTATCCACCAGTGTCTTGCAGTAGAAGAAGGGAATGTCTGAAGTAAATGAAGATTCAGAAGCAGAAGCCTTTCCCTGGGATATTTAGTCCAAGAAGAAGAAAGCTGTTATTTAATGCCAAACATTTATTCCTTGTGACTCCTTGCTAAGAAAGAATCCTTGTTTTTCATTTCCCTAGCTATGGCTGTGAACAAAGAACAGACTCTCTCTGTTAGTCCTCAAGATCACAGTGCTTTCAGGCTGTGTTTGTCAAGAGCATCCCGAAGTTTTGAATTCTCCAGTGTCCAGCCTGTCTCAGGGTACTTTCTCTGGAAACCAGACACAATTTGTTCTCAGCTGTCAGTTGTGTAGCTGGGTCTCATGTCATGAACAGGGGTATCTACTGCCTGTAAAAGGACTGGAAAATTAGGTGTGGTCTGGGTGTTTGAATCACCTTGGAATATCATCATGGAGGTCAGGCCGCTCTGTTTCCAGGGGCTGTCATGCATATAGTCCTTTCTTAATGAGAATTTATGAGTCCTCTGAGGGACAAACGGGAGATCCTCCCTTCAAACAGTATGGAAGTCAGACACCACGCACAGGGATAAGCTCCAGAGCCTTGACAGAGCTGTGGACTTGGTAAAGAGGTATGCCATTTGTTTGGATAGAAAGAGAGAGAGGTACAACACTACAGAGTTGGAAAGAGTATGTACCTTTTTTACAGGTATTGGCTTTCCTTCACTGTTATTTATTTATTTTTAATTAAAACTTCTAAGTGTTTCAATTAATCAATGAGTTAGTTCTAGTTTGGTTTTTCCTTCTTTCCTTCTTACACAGATTTCAGCTGTTCCAAAGAGTTCCAAAAATTAACCTTTCTGCCTTTACTGCTTTCTTAACCTTGCTTTTCAAATGTATATTTTTTCGGTCTCTATGGTATTTTCAGAATACACTTCCTAGCCAGAAAGATTACATTTTCTGCCTTTGATATTGATACTGTCATGGTCCGGAGCTACCACATCCTCTTTGATGTTGTATAGGAAACTTTCTAGAAGCCTTCAGAGGTCCAGTGCTATTACATGTGGCCTATAAAACACTGGCCAGGTTTCCATGGCTTAGGAAACTGGATTATCTGTGTATCTGACAATTGAATCTTTCTGTTGTGTACGTCTTTTACAATGAAAGCTAGATTCCTTGTCTACTGAGCGATATCCTTGGTGAAAAAGAATAAATGGACATCCTAGGTTAAGGGAACCCATGTACTGGAGAAATTTGCTCCTTTTCAGAATAGTGGTGCCCTGATGTAGGACTGTTTATTAGCACAGGTGCTGTACCCCGCAGCTGGGATTGTGCTGTCTCCGCATGCATTGGTGGTGCTCTTCTGTCTCCCCAAGTTCTTTCCATTTGTCAGGTTTGCCAGGGCCAGGAGCTCGGTTGCTGTGAGCACACCCCATCTGCTCAGAGGGCAGATAATTGTACAGATGATACCTGTGCATTAAGTGAATCAAGTAGCTTCCGCTCTCCTTCTGGTCTCATTAGATAGTTTGCTCCAAGCTCCTACAAAGGAGATATTAATTAAGGGTAATTAATCTACTGTTGTGGTGCCCAGCACTCAAATGGAAACCAAACAGCAACCTATTTATCACTCTTTCAGACCAGCTTTATACCGAATCCAGTTAATATTGCTAAAGCTGTGGATTTAATTCAAACTAGGAATTTGAACTACCATGCTCAAGGATTTGCTGAATTTTAATCAGTGGTGCTTAAATTGAACAAATTCTGAAACTGTATGTCTGTTTTGTCTAAGTACACTGTACCATGCTGGCAAAGTTTTAAATTAGCTGAACTTAAATTGAGTTACACAATTCCCAACCTGTCTCAAATTAAAATGTAATTCCCCCTTAAGATTAGCTGATCTGTAAAATCCAAATTAACTGAATTTTACTGCAATGTTTGAAAGTTGTCAGGTCAGAAAAGCAGGTTTTATCTTAAACAACCCATTCTTATTGCTGAGTATATATTTTATACTATATATCTAAATCTGCAATTTGAAAAAATAGTACATCCATGTTCTGATGTGTACATAGATGCCTATGTAGTTAGCATGTTCTTGGCTTAGAAGAGTATTTTCATTCATCTTAAAACTGTCCTCCTCTGTAAACACAAAAATGAGATCTGCAAGCTTCAATTTACCTGGGGACCTGGGGTGATCATGGCCACCTTGCTAGATTTAAACACCATTGCTGTTTAAATCAGGCTTCTGTCAGCATCTGATAGTCTCCTTAAATCTTTGTGTAGAAATAAAACCATGGACACATCTTATATCCTCAAGAGGAAGATGAATCTTCTGAAAATGTGCTTCTTACAATTATATTTTATGATCCTATTATCTTATGAGTGGTACACTACATAAGCTCAGCACCTTTGAAAATAACATAATATATACTATCAATAGATGACAAGAAACAAAAGATTTGTCAGCACAGATCTGTAAGAAGTATAGAGTGAAAAGTAAAAGAGGGATCTGTAAGTAGGCTAATTAGTTGACTCTCCAAAACAGGAATCTCATTTTAAAGCCTGCTGTATGATGCTTGCCTGGCACTGCATGATAATTTGAGACACAACTATCCAGGACCAATTTTGAACTTATTAGTAAATTCTGCCTTAGCATCCTGCAGATAATTTTAATTCATGTGTCATTTGTGGGCTTCATGGATTTTCACACTCAAGGAAATGGAGCCACTTGGTTCCCCTTGGTTTAATTTTTTTTTATATCCTCCAAATGTCACTGCAGGTCTTGTATAGCTGGGAAGGACAGTTTCACAGTAAGATGTGAGGTTAACCAGCCTGGGGAACTGGACTGTCCACCCCCAAATCACAGCTCACAGGGCCAGTCTGAGTATGAAGTGATCTGCAGCTCTTGCCAGTGTACTGCCACTGCTGCTGACATCCCTGTGCCTTGTATGATTTTCCTTTTCAAAGATATCCCTTCCCTGTTTAAAACTGTTATGTCCTCTGCAATATGTGCCAATGAAATCAACCAGTTTTATTTCAGGTGATTTATAGCTCTTAAATTCCAGCTTTAAGAAGTCCACTTACCTGTTGGTGGAAAGCACTTACCACCAAGGTACTCTGTGCGTGTGCAAGGAGTTCTCATAGCAACATGGAAGGGCTGTGCTCAGGAGATGTTATTCTAATGCTGAGAGTGTGATGTGATCACACAGCCTCAGACTGCAGCAAAACAAGTCCTGGTGGGCTTAGAGAAACAATCTTCATAGGGAGAGTAGTCAAGACTGGAATAGATGGTGAATATGGTGATTGCTCATGTTGGTGCATTCCATTATATTGTAAAAGAAGAATGGTGGTTTAAACAAAAAAAAAATATATATCCTTGGTGCTAAATTTTATGGTGTATCATAGAGCAATGCTCATGTACTACAGCATGGCCTGTTGCAAAGCCTACCTGGGAATCTTTATGCACACTGCTTTGGGGGACATCCTTAGAGTAACACCCAAATATCAGCATTAGGTGTGATGGGTGCTACTATACCCGAAAAAGCTGACATTTTCTTGTGGCGGGGGCAGAAGTAAGTTTAATATCTAAGATGAACATTCTTTTCCACCTCTCTGTTATGTTTATGGACTGCTGCGTGGATAACTGGCTGCTTTTGCTTGGCGAGGGTAGTGTTAGAAGCCTTTTGCGGTATTATACTGCGCCACAAGGTGGCACTGGAAGATTGCTGTAATCCAGCCTAATTAACACCACCACCTCGCAGCCTCTGAGAGAGAAAGCACGAATTTTTGTATTAAATGATGTAAAGCATTGGATTCTTTCTTCTGATTTTTGGAATGATTAAAATTTTTCTCGAGACTGAAAGGGAAATGTGTCTGTGGGCAGTGTAGCTGTTGCAAAAACACGACAAACTAACTTGACAAATCGACATCCCTTTGTTTTTCAACATGTATTAGTTAATGCTGGCGATCCTAACAGCTGTCTCTGTTTTTGTAGTGAAATGTTCCTACCTCAGCAGCTACTGCACTGCAAAAGAAAGAATTTAATATCCTCTGTAATTTCTTTGATAAGTTGTCTGAAACTTTTTCTTCCCTTATAAAGTAAAGTTGAAAATCTAGTTCAGGTTTTCCTCAAAGGTGAAAGTTCTTCCAAGGTTTGTCTACTTCTATTAGATTTCACAATATTCTAGTCCAAAATATCTCACTTGGTTTTAATACCAGATGTAGGCATGGGTAAACAAAAGCAGTTAATTACTGTATTGCTACAACAGGTGAAACTTATTTTTGCATGGCTTTTCAAAGTATGTAGCTCCTTCCCATATTGGCACATTTCTTTCTGATCCTCTAAATAGTGAAATTATCGAAGCTGGTTTGGCTGGTTCATAGTTTAGTAAGCTAACAAGATGTCGTTCACTTGGGTGGGCTATTGTCTAACTACAGACTGTCTTTTACACCTATGACTAAGAGAATGCCCTCTAGCTAACCAAGGAAATAAAACACATTGGTGTCTTTTTAGTCCTAAGTACTATAGCTGAATTGTAAAATCTTGATCATGAACTGTAAACAGCCTTAAATAGTTTAAAAAAATATTCCTTGCTGGTCTTAAGACCTGACCACATGAAATAATTTACTTGATCAGAGACTTCAAAAAAAATTGTCTTTAAAAGTTCTTGTTGCTGCAAGACATATCCAAAGGAGATTTCTCACAAAAAATTAAACTCTACCTTGTTCAGAGGAAGTGTTAATACTTTAATTTATCTGATGATGAACAGAGTAGTCACTCAAATTTATAGGTCTAAAACACGAAAGACAAACTTTTTATGAATAGTTTTTTGATAGCTCATTTTGCCTTTGTACATAAAGCAGTTATGTAAGTTATTCATTATAAAAGGTAAAAAATCCCCCTCAGGTTCTGCTACTCACTGACCTCGAAGCAAAACCCACCATGAAGCAAAAGCAATGTGGAAGTGTTCAGACCTCCACAAAACACACCAAATGCTCACTTTCTAGGAAGAAACTGCTTCTTCCTAGCTACAGCCAGTGACAGCTCTATTTGACATGCAGGGTCCAGTATCTGAGCTCAGGCTCTTCTATCTGAGATAATTTATCCTTTTATCAGATGCTTTCTTAAAAGAGAATAAGGTTCCTTTTGGACACAGTCACTCCAATCAATTACCACCTCTACTTCCCTTCCTGAGGTCAACAGAGCTTTTTACTACAGCGTGTAGAAGCTGTATCCCCAGCCTGGCTCCCTGTGAGCAGGTGAGTGTAGAGCAGCAGACCTGGCACCTGCTGCCTGCCAGCCTGGCACCAATGTGTTTGCCACCAACCCCAAGAGGTGGAAGTGTGGGTGGAAGGAGCTGCCTCCAGAGCCTTCAGTGTGATGGCTCCAGCTTTAAGGAGAGACTGACTGGGCATGCAGCCTGATGTCCTGCCCTGCCTGGCTGCTGCAGCAGCCACTCCATAGAGTGACAAGTAAATTCTGGCTTCAGGACAGCACTGCTGTTGGGTGTATCCAGTCAATACAGGATGAAGGAAAAAAAAAAAAAAAAAAAAAAAAAAAAAAAAAAAAAAAAAAAAAAAAAAAAGAGAGAGAGACAGAGGGAAAGATACTAAGGAGATCTGCCTTCAGTGACCTCAACAGTGCATCAGAGAGTTTACTCCTGCATATAACACAGTGAATGGAAAGCAGTTGATTGCTGCTTCACAAGGTGTGGCTTCAGTGTTGTTTTGGCACATACGATGTAGAATCATGATGTTCTGCCCTGGCGGGCTTGTGGGGTGAATTTTTGCCATTTTTCCTTATTCTTTGTGGAGTGTCCTTCTGCCCTGAATGCTCAAGGTTTATGCAGCTCTCTGACTCAAGCCTTGAAAAGCAGACTTCTCCCAGGAGCTAAGGGCAGCTGCTTTGACCGTGCCCTGAGCTGCAAGCATCCCTCCTTCCTTCAGCTCAGCAGGCAGCCCAAGAAGCCTTCAGGGACGTCCCTGCTCTCTTCCTTGCCATCACACTGAAAGAAATTGTAGACTCTACCTTACATCAGTTTCTTCAATTTAACTCTCATATTTTAGCTCTCTTGTATAAAGCCTTCCCAGCTGGCATGATATACATTGTATTATTTTGCAATTAAAACCCATACTCATAGACATAGAAATTTTAATAAAAGTTTTGTTATCAAGTTTTATTATTCCAACAAGTGTTGCTGTCAGTTAATAATCTCGAGAGTGGTCATCATGAAATATTCTAATAATTAGATTTTAATTAAGCAATTCGCTTAGTCCTACACTATTTTTGAAATCTAATTATGTCTTCAGGAAACTCATCCAAGCTGTGGTATTTTCTGGACAATATACAGACATAGTACAGACTCCTTTCTTACTTAAAATTCTTTTTCTCTACTTCTTATAGCTATTATTAAAACTCTTCTATTTAATGTGTTGCCACTGTAGAAACTTTTCTAGACATAATAGATGAAATAAAAGTGGAATGCAAATAAAACCAACTATTATAAATATTATGTTAGAAAAGAAGCTCCCTATGCAATGGAAGTTAGAAAGATTTCTTACTTATTGTATCCATGATTTCCCCTCTTCCTTGAATTTAAAGGCATTATTAATGAGAAAGTCCTGTAGATAAACTTGGCTGTAAGTTTTGTTTGTATAGATTATAATTTATGTTTTACCTAATCTCAAATATTTTTTGGTAAAATGCTGATATATATATATGTGCACACTGAGTGTCACCTGCAATAAGTCTCATGAAGCCTGTAGGCTTGCTCATGTTTATATCACAGAAACACTGAGTGGTCCAGACACAGCTGTTTGTACATTACCTTTTAGTCTACTTTGCTGCTGGATGTCATGTCTCGCTCCAGCATGGTGTAAATACTCATGATATTGTGTCAAGAGAAATAGTTATCATGAATACAAGGCACTTCTCTTGAAGTGGTTGGAGTATTCCTGTATTTTTCCATATGGGATACAGAGAAACACCACTTTGTGGTATGCCTTTGACTATAAGTAGGCAGAAATCAGTGTAATAAAAACGAAAGTCTCACAGAGATATTTTTATATTTAGAAATAGGAATGGTACATACAGTCATATTCTGACCTTGAATAAATGGAAATAAAATGTGACAAGGGACTCTGTTTGTAGTATGTATACCAACCATAAAAATACCCTGTTTGAACATGAAGATTTCCTTGAAACAAAAGAAATCTATTTAAAATGTGAAGAGGGAAAGGGATAAGAAGAGAAGGTCTGATGAGTTAATGGTTGGCAATATGAAGAACATTTCAGTAAGATTATTTACATGAGTGATATGAGGCATCTGGCCCACACACTGTATAGTACAAATATAGAAAAGCTGTGGAGGCCATAATCTGTCATTGTAGTGCATATGCAACTCCAGCTGAATTCAGTAGTATTTCAACTTGCATATGGATAAGATAGCAGAGTTACACATGCACTACATATGTACTATACAGTTTACAGGCTGGACACTTCATATCACTCATGTAAATAATCTTACTGAAACATTCTTTGTATTGCCAAACACCGATTTCTCAGACTTTCTCTTCTTATTCCTTCACTTCTTCACCTTTAAATAGATTTCATTGTTCTCTGGCCGACCTTTGCCTTCTTTGCTCTGCTTTTTTTTTTTTTTTTCCCCATGCAGTTTATTTCCAAAATAAGAAATGTGGCATCTATGAATAGGATTTCACGAGATTCAGCTCTATTTACTATTTCATAAATAACTGTCCATGTTTAGACAGGTTAGCTGCATTGTGCAGTAAGTTTAGCACAATCATTTGATATTTATCATTACAGCATTGTATTTTATTCTAGTGCCTCAAGCAATTAAACCATGTGCCCATCTTCCATTGGAACCTGTAGCAGTTATTAATCGCTTGCCATTGTCTTTGTATTTTCTGCTTGTGACCCTTTCAGTTCTGCAAGCCAGGATGCTATCTTTGCAGAAAGAGGGAAGCTATCTAAAGGTTAGAATGTATTTCCAATCTTTAAAAGTAGTCAAATTACATTCCAAAGACTAATTGGTCTTTTTTCAAAGTCCATTACTAAGCCCAGAACTTGTGATTCTTTAAAACCTCACTAGCTCACACACTGCTTTGATGAGGACCTTATTGTTCAAATTACAAACAGCATCCAAATGGTTGAAATTAAAATTCACTTGTTCACTGTAAAAAATCTAATATGCCACTTAAGCTGCTGCACCAATATTACAGAATCAGATGAAAGTCAAATGACTGTATCCAAAAATCTTAAATGTCAAATTTTTATATGCATTTTACCATTTTACTCCCTTTGAAAAATTATCACATGTTCACAGGTGGAATACTTTGGAGTTTGCTTTTTTTCCCCCTTTAATAATAAAAACGCTTAATCCAGACTCCTACATACTTCTTACTCCGTTCTTCTGGAATGGCAGTGGAGACAAGGAACAATCCAAACAGCATTTCTGAAGAGTATCTCAGTTCCATAGTAGTTAGAAAGTTTGTGCCAGTGGCCTATGGCTAAGGAGGTCAGTTTAAAGGCAAAGAAAGAAGCCCTCAGTTAAGCCAATGAGACCTTGAATCTGTCTGAACCCTCAGTAAACAGATTCTTCCATCCTTAAGACCTTTGTGGCAACACAAATCAGGCCATTTATAGGAGATCTTGCTGAATTCACAGGGTGAAGACATTTCAATGGGATGAAGTAAAGAGGAGCCATGCTTGTGATTCCAGTGGAGCCAGGAGCTCTTCCACAATGCTCCCCTAAACAAGGTATAAGGATCTGGATGAGAAAAACTGGGAGGGCCTTCTTCTATTTGACCAGCTGAAGGAATAATTATTCTCCTAGGACTACTTCCTTGTCAATCTAATATGAAGGCAATGATCAGAATTTTGGTAAAGTATCAAGTTACCAAGTTATACACAAAGTTGAATTGCTCCTTCCTGAAGAAATTATGTCTTCTCCAGGAACATGATCTACTGGAACCTGGCAGATTCTTTTTCTGCTCCATACTAACCTGGCAATTTCATGTCTAAGATAAGAGTAACCGTGCTGAGTCTAAACAGCAAGTTATTGCAATGATCAGCAGTATGCTCCACACTGTCTATAGCAAGATTTTTCTATGCAAAGAGAGCAATATCTATCTAATAATCCTCTCTCTCTCTCTCATCTCTCTCTCTCCCTCTTTCATGTTTCCCTAGATTGTTTATTAGGTGTGGTTCTAGCCCCAGACTTATGGAAAAGTGAGAGTGGGAGAGGTAGGAAGAAAGGAGTTGCAAGGGAAAAGTCAGCTGCAATTTTTTGTTATCCTTTTGAAACAAGAAGTCCCTAGGCAGCTTTAGCCTGCACTGCAACGCAGAGGCTGTCTGGAGGGGCAGGATGACAGTATGATTCCTCGCAGGCTGCACACTTCTGTTCAAAGCTGTGACATGAGCATTCTGCATGTCTAGCAGAATGATGGTGCTGGAAGCATATGGAGGTGTCCATCTTCCAGGTGTTTGAGCAGAAATGGCTATGGGGGAGGGCTCTGGTGCAGCTCTTTCCAAGACTACTCATTACCTTCCCCATTCTTTCCCTGCTCCCCTTTCATTATAGTGTTCCAAACTCAGACCCCCAAATTAAAACAGTATTTTACAGCTTGATACTGAAGCCTCAGATCACAGATATTAGTTACCCCTATGTGCTCTGAGAAAAGCAAGGATTTGACAGGACAACGGAAGTATTCCTTTTTCTTTCTCATTTCCCTCTCTGTACTGCTTACTGGCATGCTTCTTGCTTTGGCTTTGGGAAGTGATAAATCTGAGGTTTGCTGTTGAGTTTGGGCACCTGGTAAGGCTGCTCTGTGCTACTCCCCTTCACCCTGTCCCAATGTCACACTAGTAATGATACCGTTTAGGGGAGTAAGAGCGTATGAAAAACATACATAGAATTCTTTGTAAAGTAGAAGGAAAAACACGGTGAGACCTTTCCATTCGTATGACAGCTGGCAGGATAAGCCACAGCACCCGACAGGAGTGAGCTTTCCAGCTTCACTCCGAGGGTCTGTCCAGCTACAGGTTCCTGCTAGCGACGGAGAAGCAACCCTTCCATCCTGGAGCCTGACTCGTGCAGCCGTCACCCCTCTGGGCTGCCACCTCCGTGCCTGACTGGCGGGCGCCCGCTGACTTCCCCGGCGGAGCAGCACTGTCGGTGCACGGGACACCGCTGAGGGAGGTGGGAAAACTACAATGAAAGGGAAGAAAGAGAAAGAAGGCGCTCTCCCATGCTCCTTTAAGGCAGACAGCCGGCTCCCGCGGGCAGGCAGACCGGGAAAGGGCTGTGCCCAGGCAGCAGCGCGGGCAGGGGGGGCAGCGCCCGCTCCCGGGCAGAGGCAGGCAGCGGGGCGGACAGGGCAGGCAGCAGGGACAGGGCAGGATACACGGCAGGCAGCAGGGACAGGGCAGGATACACGGTAGGCAGCAGGGACAGGGTGGGCAGCAGGGACAGGGCAGGATACACGGCAGGCAGCAGGGACAGGGCAGGCAGCAGACAGGGCAGGATACACGGCAGGCAGCAGCGCGGGCAGGGTGGGCAGGGCGGGCAGCGCAAGGCAGATCGCGCCGCCCGGGGAGGGCTCTAATTCATCACCCCGTTCAGCGGAGAGGATGGGACGCCGCTAAACTCCCCTTCCTCCCTCCTCCCTTCCCCCTTCGCCAAGCAACCCCCCCCCCCCTTCCCCCCCACCCCCTTCGCTGCTCTTTCTCTTTCCCCAAGCAGTGAGCCTCGGACAGTGCTCGGCTCCAGCGCTTTATTTTAAGATGATCGGCCAAGGTCTTTGCAGATAGATTTTATCTGAAGTTAAATAGCAGGCGCTCGCCGCTCACTCGCCAATAAGTCATTTTTAATAGAGACAAATCGCTCTGGACGCCCCGGAGCGCCGGTGCCGCCGCTCCTGCCCGCGCCCCCCGCCGAAGGCGTGCGGGCAGCCCGGGCAGCTCCCTCCTCCCGTAAGTGTCCTGCTCGGCGGATCCAGAGCGCGGCCGTGTGCGGAGAAGGGGAGGCAAGGGGGGGAGAGCCTGCCAGCCGCCCCGACAGTGCCTGCGCTGGATGCACAGCGGCCGCGGGACACCTCGGCGCGGAGCGCGGCGAGGAGATGCGCAGGGGTGGTGGGCTGCGCCGCGGCACTCAGCCCCTCTAGGCTCGCCCATGGAGCGTCCGGCGGAGCCCCGTCCGCCGTCGGATCCCCCACGCCGTACGTATCCCCACCGCGGCCCCCCCGCGGCAGCGGGGCTGTCCGCGGGCTGCAGGGGCGGAGAAGGGCTGGGGCCGGGGATGGGGGTCCTCGCCCGTCGGGGCGCCCCGGGGCGCGGTCCCGGCCCGGGGCGAGGCACGGCGCGCCTTTAGGAGCGGCAGAGGGAGGTGGGAGCTTGCAGGGGTAAGCAGAGCCTGCTCGGGCGTCCCGAAGGCAAAGCTCTGCCTCGGCTTTAAGCGCCCAGAAGCCACGACCCCAGTCTGCTGTCGCCTTCTCCCCGCTCCGGCGCCACTACGCTCCCTAGGTCGCTGTCGGGGCTCCGCAGCAAACTGGCGGGCGGCTGCCGCCCGGTCCCTGCCGAGGGCACACAGACAGGCAGGGCTGGCAGTGGCACCCCCGGGCCGTCCCAGCCCACAGCACGGGGCTCTCCCGCCCAGTAAAAGGACTGAGCGCCGGGGAGCGCTGCCTATAGGCGGTCTGCCGCCACCTCGGACCATGCTATCACTTTGCTTTGACGCTGGATTAACTCGATTTTAATCGTTTTTTGTTACCCCCACCCCCATTCGCACACCCCATCTCCTCCTTCTCTCCCGCCGCGCCCCCCTCCCCCCCCCTTCCCTACACACCTCTCTTCCCCCCTTATGCTAAGCCTAACCTTGTCTTGTGGTCATGGGATCTATAATTTCGTTTTTGTCTAGGCTGGTGAGAGCTCCGCTTGTTCTGTAAAGTGGATGTCAGGTGGATCTATGTTCTGGAAGGAACAAAGAGGCAGCGAAAGCAGCGCGGGGGAAGTTTGAGCGGCGAGGATGCAGGCTGTGTACTGGTACGCCGTCCTTCTGCTGCAGCCCACTCTCTACCTGGTGAGTGTCCCCGGCCCCTCTCACGGGCCGGGCATGGGGAAGCTAGTTGGGGAGGAGGGCGCCAGCCTGGCGGAGAACGAACAAACTCACGGCAACTACTTGCACCCCGCAGCCAGCTCTGCCCCGTCCTCCCGGGGCTGGGCCGGGGCGGGGAGGTGCTGGTCCCGATCGGGAAATCTCGGCGGGGCGCAGACCTGTAACTTCTCCTCGGGGAAGGGATGCTCCTCTGGGCCGGGGCAGGGTCGGGGGCTCCCGGGCCGTGTCCCCGGGTGCTTCCTCTCGGCCCGGGCCCCTGGGTGTCTGCGTGGGCACCAGAGCACAGCCGCGGGGGCGCCCGGCCAGGCTGTGGGATGGAGGCAACTTCTGCCCTCTGCTCCCTTCTGAGGGTGGGAGCCCCTCCGGAAGGGAACCCCCTCGATGTGCTACTACGGGCAGTGCGGCACTCGGCGACGAGCACAGCTAGTATTTTCCGCGAGAAGTGTCATTGACTTTTGTAGCAAATCTCCTTTAAGATTACCGCGGGAACACGAGTAAACATCTGCGTTATCTCCTTTCACACACACACACTTTATTCCCGCTACGATTGCAAGGAACAAAAACCCAGGCAGACTGCTCCTTTGCAGTCCGCATCCTCTCTCTCTTGTGATACGTTAAGCAGGCAAACGCTTGGCGGCAGCTCATCCCCGTGGCTACGGGGGAGGGAAAAGACCTTTTCCCACGAGCGTTGCCGAGAGAAGCACGCTGTCTCCCGTGCAGGGGGTGGTGACGGCGGCGGCCCGGCTCCGGCTCGGGCTCTCCGGCTCGGGCTCCGGCTCCGGCTCGGGCTCTCCGGCTCGGGCTCGGGCTTGGGCTCCGGCTCGGGCTCTCCGGCTCGGGCTCCGGCTCCGGCTCTCCGGCTCGGGCTCCGGCTCGGGTTCTCCGGCTCCGGCTCGGGCTCGGGCTCCGGGCGCTGCCCGCGCCGCCGCTCCCTGCGCTGTGGCGGCCGCGCCACCCGGGGGCGCTGCGGGGGAGTGCGCGCGGCC
>VZUI01044421.1:0-29583 GCA_013401135.1 Cettia cetti | reverse complement strand
AGAGGAGAGGAGAGGAGAGGAGAGGAGAGGAGAGGAGAGGAGAGGAGAGGACTTATTCTCCAAACACTTAGGTTTCTCATATGTCTGAGAGCATCGTTAGGGCTGATCTTCACTCCATGGCTGCTAGTTTCCTGCAGCAGTGTAAACTCAGGTGACCCAGGTCCATCTGTCTCCTCTGGGTGATGCAGTGTTTTCTCCATTCATAGGAGGAGCTGAACAATGAGATCACCTTGTTTGTTGTTTGCCCCTGTACAACTGGCTGCATACTTCTTCTTAAATGAAAAGTTTAGTCTGTGTAACTGAGCGTAGGTGAAAGGAAGACTGTGGCAAAGGCTTTCATCAGTGTACTCAGCATAACATCTTTCTGCTCTGAATGATGAGATTTCTGAAACAGAAGTTGACTCTGATGTGCACAGCATCAAGAAAGCGGAACTCGGTCGCTCTCATGTCTAGAAATAATTGTATGTCTCACCATAGCAAGGGGTTGACTTTATATATTGGAAAGTTGTAGAATAATATTAGTTTTCTAAAAATATAATTAATTCCTACTTTTCTCTCTAATAATTACAGAGATTTTGCATTCCTAAGGCTGACTACCTGAGAAGTTTTTTCTATTTTTGTATATATATGTGTGAAATATTGCTGTACTCTGCAGACTAAACTTTCAAAAGCTTCAGTAGCCTAAAATAACTGTAAACCTAACATCAAAATAACTGTAAGCCTGGTATTACCTTTTTTCAATGCATCTTACGAATTTGAGACCTCTGGAATTTTATTTAAATCTCACAGACATCACTCAGGTGAAGAAAACTGTGACATTCCTACAGAGATCAGAAGCAGTAATGAATGTAAATGACTCAATGCTGGTCAAGCTAACTACAGTCATTTCAGTTCATCCTGAGCTGTCATATGAGCTCAGAGCCCACACACCTGCTCACACCCTGACTCACATCTGGAATGAGACAACTGATTTTCCAGGCAAGAAAACTCATGCCCAGGCTAGATCTGCCTCACACACTGGTTTTGCCTTGGTCGACAGAAT
Source organism: Cettia cetti (assembly GCA_013401135.1). Taxonomy (NCBI): domain Eukaryota; kingdom Metazoa; phylum Chordata; class Aves; order Passeriformes; family Sylviidae; genus Cettia; species Cettia cetti. The sequence continues at coordinate 28,541 of VZUI01044421.1, read as the reverse complement.
GGGTACATCCATCTTGAACCCTAGCCCAGCAGACAGAATGAAAGTAACCACCAAATGTCTCTCATGTTTTAAGTACAGAGGGGAACAAAACTGTGTATGTGCCAGTCTGTGTTGTCCTGATGCAATGACAGTGTTGTGCTCTGATCTGAATTTGAAGACACAACCACAAATTTTAGCTGGTTCAAAGTTCAGAAGGCAGCTGCCTGCTGCCTCCTCAGCACACCTCCAAAGACGTGCAGCATAGCGTGCCGTCCAGAGCACCCTGGCTCCCCAGCCATCTGTAAACAGTGGCCAGCTGTAGCTCGAGTGACATGTTTTGTCTTTGATGGGTTTAGAATATTTTGCTACTTGCTCTGAGGGTAATGATGAAGTTCATTTTGACACCAGTGGTAGAATGTTAGTTCTGAAAAAAGAACTGTTACTTGAACTCAAATAGTGGTAGAAAAGTCACATAAAACTGGATCAAAAGTCTAGAAATCCTTTAAACTGCAAACCTCACCCACATCCCCCTTCCCACTTGCATATGCCATTTGGGACTTCATCACAACTACTGTATTCAGCTGAGAGCCCTAATTCAGCCCTCAGCCTGAATGAAATGCCTGAATTTTGGTGGCACGGTAGTCTCAAGGAAGGGCATTTGACTAACACTTGCATTAACCTTTGGTAAGTGGCCTCTTAATTTCCAGACCATGTTGAAACACCTTCCAGTTCATTTGGCTTCTGATTAAGAGGGTTGATGATGAAGAGTAGCATTTTGGACAAAAAGATGTTAAAACCTGATGTTTAGCTTTTTGAATTTTATGTTGTTTCTTTCTGGGTTTGATTGACTTTAAATATATGTTTTGTCCCAAATGCTAAGAGACATAATTCAATGAAGTGGAAAATAAAATTGTGGATTTTCATTGTAACTGTTTAGCACTTAATCATTCTTGAGTCTGTGACATTTTTAAAGTTGCATGGAATTTTCATCACATCCGTTCTGCTGAAGTCCTATCAAATCAGACACCTTACCTCTTCCCTCTCGGCAATTGATAGGACGAGAATGGTCATTAGAATTGAAAGAACACACATGAGTTTAGAAAGGTAGTGCATAAATGTACTTTAGAAAACCCAGAATGGATTAAAATCTTGGTAGTCATTCTGAAACTGTAAAGTAGTTTTCACTTTGAAGGCATTATTCCAGCACATTTGCAGCTGGAAGTGAGTCTAGGGATCCATCAGTCTAGATGTATGCACTTCTTACCTCTGGTGTAAGAGGCATATAAGGTATTGAGTAAATCTTATCTTGGTATCCCTATAATTATTTTAAAAATAAAATATATAGGCAGAAGAAAGAAGAAATGCCAGTATCCATGGCAGTCAAGCACATTACACTCTCTTCTGAGTAATCATTCTCTGTATCCAGAGGCAGAACCAATGCTGACTCAAATGAAAGCTCCTTGCTGCTACAAGGATGACCTGTGGCAAACACCAAATTCCTGCCCCTTATTTCTTTCCTTGAAATACTAGGCAGGAATTGCTACAGTTGTCGCAAAAGCACAATGTATACCTATACCCTCTTCATCTCAAAATGCAATCTGAAGTCCATTTTTTCAGTATTTCAAATTTGAAACAGCTTTCTACAACCAGATTCACTAGAGCAGTGTCCACTATTTTGAAAATACTATCATGTGGGGATTTGTCTCCTCTTTGAAATTCCTAGGATAATTCTACATTGGGTCTTGCTATAAAATTCTGTGTTGATGATTGTGTTCTATTGTCTTAATGACTTGCTTTTTACATTCTTTTGCACCTAATTAGATTCAGATCAAATGAAGTCATAAGTGCCTGGGGATAAAGAAAAACTCTTAAAGGGCAATTGGCTCAGTCAATGCAAGCCTCTAAGGGGAGTTTGAAGCAGATGCAGTGATTAATTGTTTATTTCAACTTCCTGTGATGAACTGTGCTGACAGGACAGGTATTTTCATGCTGTCTGACTTGATTGCAATAGCTGTTTGTGTAAGAAAAGCACAGAATCAAAGAGATAATAATTTCATGTGCACATGGGGATTTTATCATCAAAATAAGTATATGGAAGTTGTGAATATGTAATAACTAGTGTGGGGAGGCTAAAAGCATATTTCTAAGATCTAGGATATGCTGAATAATTGTTCCAAAAGGGTTGATGTTAGTAATGATATGACAAGTAATAAATATTTAGCTGAAATCAGCTGACATCAGTAATTCAGAAGTAACTCTCAGAAAACATAAATTCTTCTGCATTATGGTGAAGTCTTATGAAGGTAAAATGCATGGAGCCAGCACAGGAACAGTTGGGAGCAAATGCAAGATTCATCACTGAGAATCCATGCCCTACAACTGGTACCTGCTGCCTCCAATTCTTCATGGGAATGACAGGGTTAGGATAACCTTCTAAAATTTCTGCTCTGACTAGCTGGTGTTCAAAAGAAACTTCATATCCTACAGGTTCCAATCAGTCTAACAATGCAAACTCTCAACTTCTGTTTAATTTACTAATTTGGGAGCAAAACATCTTCAGCAAGAGAATGGATTTCAGAATTTTGGTTACGGGAGTTAGGGGTGTTTAGCCTGGAAAAGAGAAGGCTCTGTGGTGACCTTATCACTTTCTACAACTCCTTGAAAGAAGGTTTTAGCCAGTAGATATTGGCCTCTTCTCTCAAGCAACCAACCAGGATGACAGAACATACTCTCAAGCTGTGCCAGGGGAGGTTTTAGAAGAATTTCTTCACAGAAAGAATGATTAAACACTGGAATGGTCTGCCCAGGAGGTGGTAGAGTCACTGTCCCTGGAGGTGTTTAAGACCAGATGTGGCACTCAGTGCCGTGGTCTAGTTGACATGGTGGTATTGGGTTGTAGGTTGGACTTGATGATCTCAGAAGTCTTATCCAACCTAATTGATTCTGTGATTTGTTAACTTGGTCCCTTCCAGGCTGTAACTGAACATCATTTTCTGTGGTATAACTTTGACCTTCCACACATGTTATTAGGTCACATCATTAAAGTTACAGATTGTTTGGATCTGAAAAATGAACAATCACCTTTGGAGTCTCTCTGGGCTCTGGTGTTGGAAGTACTTGCATGTGAGACTGTCTTGCAAGTGACCTTTCCCCATCATTCCCCTTTTAGCTTCATCTTTTTTACAGTCTGACTTACATCCTGGCATTGCTTCCTTCACCTTTCCTTGTTTTCTTCATTGCTCTCACTTTATTGTCATTTTGCTTTGCCGTCCCTTTTACCCACTGAATGTACTCTGTGCAAACACATGCCCTTCTGTCCTACTGATGCCTTAAGTTTTAGCTTACATGTTTTTCAGAGTCTGTGCTGCTTAGGTGTAATTTTGAGCCTCATACTAGTACTAGAAAGCTGTCTTCACAGAGTAAGTAGACAAAACAAATCCTTTCCTGCTGAGAACCAAGGACATCTTTAAGGTCCAAAAGTGTAAAGAACGGTAGACTGAAGGGAGAAACAAGAAGGATGAGACCTCACCACCTGAAGTTGTAATTGGACAATTAAACCCCAATATGCAAGTGGATCAAAACTTTCAAAATTTATGATTTCGTGACTGGGGAGCTATTTTGTGACCATTCACTTGTTGTGACCCTGGGTGTAGCCTCGGTCAGGCTCCTGTCCTGCCCAAGGTGGATCCTGGAGGCCTTTCAATAAATACCTACTTTATTCTCTATCTATGTCCAGGCTCTGTTTCAGGTCAGCCTTCCATGGCATCACTACATTGGGTTTTTTCTATTTTTGTGTCTTTTTTTTGTTGTTGTTTTTAACAGAACACACACACAGGTATGAACAATGCTCAAACTAGCAAGACTTCTGAAGTAAAAGAAGAAGAAACATATTGACCCATTATGTTTTGGTCTTGCTTCGTTTTGTTCTTCCCACTTTTTGATTTTTGGTTTGATCTCTCATGAATAATCAAGCTATATAAATACTTTGTAGTAGGAACTACATCTTTTATCAGTAGCTAACACACTTCTGGATGCTATGTAAAAGCTGCAATATGTGGTTAAAATATTTGCATTAAGAACTCAGAGATACAGCTACTTAGCATTCAGACTTGATTATCTTTCTTTCTTTAGGCAATTGGCTCTGAAATAAGAACAGCAATAGCAGCATAATGAATTAGTCAACTTGTATCAGTCGAGGGTCTGCACTTGGACCATTTATTTCTTGTTTACAAAAAAAAACAAGGCACCTTTACTGTGACTCTACAACTTCTGTCGAGGAAAACAACACTCCTACACTCAAGGTTATACACTTAATTTGGAGAGAAAGAAGAACAAAGGTAAGGTAAAAATACTGCTCAAATTATGTTTTATAACATGGCTCAGTGCTTTGAATTTTCCTGTTTTAATATAAGATTTTGCTGTTATGTATGCCAAGTTACAGCAGTGTCCCAGTCACCAGATCCCTTCCCAGACAATCCACTTACATCCATAGTACTTCTACTCCCTTTTACCATATCACATGCTCAGCATGGGAGACACCAGCCTTGTCCACAACTCAGTGGTTAGCAAACTTGTCCAGGATGTTTGTTATATGGGTCTGAGCCTGTGACAGGCCTGTAAGACAAGTTCTTTGCCATGCTTGCAAGGGTGCTGTGACCAAGGCATCAACAGTGTTACAGAGGCATGAAGGAGGCACTGAATTGTGCTAAAAGGAAAAACAGAGCTCATAAAACTGCAGTTTCTAGCATATACAAAAGAGAGACAGAAGTTAAAACATACATTTCCGTTGGGTTTTCATATGTTATCCACCTGTTTCACACCAGCTAAATCCTGATTTAGCTAGATTGCTCGTCCTCCATTCATTGCGTTTAAGTCCTCTATTCATTGCACTGAGGACTAAACACTGCCAAAAGAACCAGATACCTAAGTGTTAGAATGGCCAAATCAGAAGCCTTGAAGCAGACCTATAACTTTGTAACTGGAACAATTAGACAGTGCATTGGAAAATGTAGAGGGATGTCTTTGATTAGTTGTCAGCTACTAACGGCTTATTTTTTAAGTTTTTTTTTATGAAAACCGTTGAGGTGCTGAAATAAACAAACCAATCTTTTTATTTTGTTTCATATTTTTAATGTGTACATTTTAAGAATTCTCAGTGCAAAAAGTAGCTTTAATGCATAACCTTCACAGCATTATGAATGATGTTACCTTATTAAAAGTGAATCAGTCTGAAAAAAACCCCGGTATTGCACTCTTGCTCCTGGCAATGTTTTTGCATTTTATTCATCTGTTGTGATGAGCACAGACCTTCAGGTTATCGTGTTTCACTTTAGTCTTACATTTCACATTGCAGACAGGATCAAGTTTTAGCAAGCACTGAAGGGAATGTGGTTAAGCTCCCTTTTACTATTTTTTAAATACAACAGAAACATGTGAATGAACTCACAGCTCTGTCATTTTTTCTGGTGCTAGACAACACAGAAAAGCTAGAAAAAATAATCGTCCTCTCCTCAGATTTGAGGGCTTTGGATCCAAAATTAGGTCATGAAACTTCTCAATTAGGTTGATACTCCAACAGCACTTCAGAAGAGCACAGGTCAGTCATCATACCAAATACCTGTCATAGAGCACCTCTCTCTGTGTTGCAGTGGACTGAGTACACAGGGTCAGGGAATCCACTTGATTAGAACCAAAGTGGAAAAAAACAATCCAAATAATCAAACAAAACCAAAATCAAACATCTTTCTATGTTGTGTGTCCCACTCACCCTCCCAACCCTACCACATAATCCCTCCCACCCCAAATAAACAGTGTACACAAAATCCTGGTTAGTTTTAATCTAGTTCAGGTCCCTGATCATGTAGCAGCATAGGAGAGGTTTCAATTAGGCTCTTAAATGCACTTGTCTCCGTGTTAAAATTTGAAGGTGAACCTTTCACAGAGTGTCTGAACCTCCAATATAATTAAGAGAGATGTAGGCAAGAATCCAGGGGGTATCAACTAATTTCCCAGATGCCCTAGGTCATCCAAGGTACTTCTACAGAGCTGGTATGTCTCTTGCAAGATCTAGGAGAGACCTATGCCCTTGCAGATGGGTAGCTGGGATGGGTAGCAGGTGAGTACTGTAGGGACATCCACAACCCTGGATATTTATGATTAGCCAATTGAATATGAATGTGGACATTTAAAAAGTCCACCTGCATTACTCTCAAGCTGAATTGTGACCCTAAACTCACTTAACCTAAAGCAGAAAACCATTCCCAAACATGCCAACAAACACCAGGGAGAAGGGCAGTTCAGGGTGATATTGCTTGAACACACTGGGACTGAAAACTTCCTTTCTTACAGCAAAAATACTTTCTTTTGAATGGAAATATCTCTGTTTACTAGAACATGGTTTTTATAATTAACATGTTATTAGCAAAAGCAACAGCAATAATATTTTACTTTTTGAATAGAAGAGGCTATTAGCTGCCTTTTAGTCCAACAGAAACCTCTCAGGAAAGAGGTCCAGCTCAAGATGCATCTTCTCTTAACCTGTAGTCTCTATCTGAAAGCATATTAAATTATCCTGGAGTATTTTCTATAATTAATTTGCATTCCTTTGTCCACAGGTTAGAGACTCTGACTCATAGTGCTTCTAGACTCAGCCTGGGGTGAGGACAGCCCTGAAGGCTTAGGATCCACTGGGACCATGCAGTCTGCTAGTGGAGTGAAGTGTGTGACAAACAGGACAGAAAGAAAGTTGAGGTGAAGTCCCCTTCAATTTGAAGTACTAAAAAAAGCATAAGTTCAAATATGTGTGATCAAAAAGGAGAAAACTGTATTTCAAAAATAAAACAGTTGCTGCAACCAAATAAGTGGATAACATGAACTGAGAAAGACTGAGAAGTCTAATTCCCCTGAAATTCATGTATTTAACCTCAATGCATTTTTCTGCTGATTGCATCTGATATCCTCACCTACTCTTCCATAAAACATGTGGACAATACCTTTGATACAAATATTTAACTTCTAATGAAAACAAGTGTTCATACATCTTCCTGCCTAGGTGAGATTTCTGTGAGCATCTCTCTGCTGTGGGAAAAGGGATAAAATTGTTCATTCTCTTTTGCCATCTGGGCTTTTCTTTCTCAGAGGTTACTGCCTTTCCCTCATATCAGTCTTCTGAATAGATATTAAAAAAGGCAAACTGGAAAAAAAAACAAACCAAGGAATCAAAGGACATTTAGGGAACACAAAATCTTCCTTCAATATTACATTTATCAGCAAACCTCATTTCTCAATTTTTACATATATGACTAGATACATAGAGCAGCATGTGACAGAAGAGAAACATCATAAAGAGATATTTAGAGGGATCATCATTATTTAGAGAGATTGATTCAAGGGTTGGGAACAGCCAGCCCATCTCAGCTGGCATGGGAAGAGCTTCCTGGGGAAAGTTGTTCCAGCTCAGAAAGTCTATGACCCAGCTAAAACTAAGCCTGGAAGCAAGGACTTGCCTGCAAGGGATACCTCCAAGGTAGAAAAAAACTTGGATGTAACACTTTTTTAAAAAATTCTATTCTTGACCCATTCATTTTGTATTTTCTCTGTGCAGAAAATTAGATTTACTAATAAATACTGCCTTTTGTGTTTGGAAGTCCCTTTGGTCTTCTTTGGGAAAGTTCAAGTCAAGTTTCCACCTGTACTTTTCTGTATCTACAGAAATTTTTTGAACCTGGAAAGTCTTACATAAAGGAAAAGCTCAAGGTTTATTTTAAAATAGAAAAAGAAAAGTTGAAAGGATGAGCCTTAATACTGTGGAAGAGCTTGCAAGCTAAGCATTAATACTCAGACAAAAGATTACAGAATTAAAATGTTTTTAAGTCAATGCTCAATTTATTTCCTTGGAGGCCTTTATTTTCATGTCTAGAAGTGGACTTAGTTCATGAATTCTAATGTTAGTTTGACAGCACCCAATGATTATGTTAAACTTTTAAAAGGACCACTTTTAAAAGAAATCAAATATTTAGTGCATATGTGAAGACAGAATAGGATTCAAGGAAATTAGTAATGAACACTTGAATGCTGCCAATCAGTTCTTCAGATATTTTCTTTGCTTAGCTTGACTAGTAATGTTGAAAGTAACAGGACCTTTTTGTTTTGTGTGCATCAGTGTTGGAAAGACACGCTAGTAAATTGGCAGGAGATACCACATATCTATTTTTAGTTAAAAAGGCTGAAAATCTCAAATTCTTTTTTGAACCCTTGACAGCTTCAAATTTTTTTCTTTTTTCAAGTAGCTCAGTTCTCTGCTAATTCAATTGCTTTAGTTGGTTGTCTCTGCCAAACGGAAAACAGCAATTTTCCTTAATCTGCAACTTTTGAAATGTATTTCCCATGATTATCTGATGTACAGTGTTCCCTCCTGCAGTATCTGCTTTGTAAATTGCAATGGATTTCTAGCTTCTTTAGAGTGATCTGCAATAGCAATCTATTAAAATATTTCTGATGAATCTCCAGGAGTATCTGATTTGATAGTAAGGCTATCGACTTTTGCAAGACAATGCATCTATCTGGCCACAATCAATTCTATATTATTTCTTTATTATATTATTTTAACTCTATCTCTTATGGATAATTAATACCTGCAGAAGTTGCATGTCTTCCTCTAGGGACACTTTTTGAAAACCAGTACATTGAAGTATCACAAAGAGGAAAATGAATCAAAACATTCTAGATTTCTAACTACTAAAAATTCAGTAGTTTGCAAAGACACTGTGATAAACTGGTTCTATTTCCAGAAAAAAACCCAACCAACCAAACAATACACGTTAGGGAATCTAACAAAATTCCTGAAATAAAGGGTTCTACCTGACAATATCCAGCTACTTTACACCATCACTTACCTACATTTGGAGGAGCCTGACTTCATTGTATGCCTCAATATTTATCATGAAATCTCTTAGACACTCTAGTATCTGTGCCTGGAAGAGGAATGTTTGTTTCCAACCTGGGGCTTTACTGCCTGGCAGTTTGTTCATTCAAATGGGCAGCATTTAAGTCCTGACAGCAGCCTGGAAAGTTAGTTGTGCTCAAAGATAAGAGCTGTCTTCTCCTGACCTGCTGCTGCTCTTTTCCTTTCATAGCCTATCTTTATCAAGATCACAGAATCATCAAGGTTGGAAGAGACCTTCAAGATCATCTAGTCCAACCATCTGCCTGCACTACCATAATCATCCCTAAACCATACCCCCAAGTGCCACATCCAGACACCTCTTGAACACTTACCAAGATGGTGACTCCACCATCTCTCTGGGCAATTTATTCCAAAGCCTAACTACTCTTTCAGTGAAAAGTTATTTTCTAATATCTAATCTGAAACTTCCCTAGTCCAATTTAATGCCATTTTTCTCAACTTTAAGAGGACTGTTGATGGGTGGATACAAAACCAAGGCTGAAAATGAGATTAGGCAGATTCCTCTAGGCACAGGCCATAATCATGAGGTCAGATCCAGACTTTCCTTTTCTTTTGTTCCCAGGAACATAGTGCTCAGTTTTCACCAAGGGAGATGGGATGCCCTAACTTTCAGATCATGGAATTCCCTAACTTTCAGATCATGGAATTCAGGTATTCTTGGAGGATCCATACTTTTTAGACTGGGGGGGGGGACACACAGACCCATCACCTAACTCATCCTGCCTTGTGAGCAATTTTGTTAATCATGAAGCTATTACACTAAAAGTAACTATCAGTGTTGTCACAAAGCTTTATTGAAGTTACCAGCCCCGAAGGAGCAGGGGTAGACTGCAACATGAGTGACAGATAATATCAGAAATCTGAATCATCCCTTAAAGTTGCCTACAGATCCAGAGGGAATCACTCCAGTTAAGCATACAGCATTCAGACAGTACAGAATTCATGTAACTTTTTGAATGGCATGGCTTGAGAACCTGGAGGAGGCAAGTTCCCATTTCTCAATGGAATAACAGAATTGACTAAAAAAGAACTGAAATGCCTATTTTGTAATACATATCATGATCAAACTACTCTGCAGTTGTGAGAAGTGACTTATCCCAATCAAAAGATAGTCACATTTTGTTGATGTGGTACTTTTCTACATTATATTATGTGTAAGATGCACCTAAATAAAAAAGACACAGTGAAGAATCCTTTTTGGATGCCTATTGTTCTTTAGGCATAATTTTATCTTGATTTTCTGCATCTTCTTGCCTTCCTTTCAGTCAAGACAGAGAAGAAGAAAGCATCACAACTGTTGTGCTTTGGCTTAACTCCATGGCTATTTGTAATTCAGAAGTTCTCTGCAAATTACGGGTATCACTGATTAACATGCCACTAATCTCAAAGAAGTGGAACTGAATAGAATGTGAAAAGCTCAGGCAACTATTTGGACAACACAGTCTATAAATGGATTTCATTATTACTGCACTAATAACTCAGTGCATTAGCAGAAAGAAAATCATACAGGAAATGGGATGGAAGCTGTTATTAGGGTACTTGTATGTTTTCATTTCACTCTGGTGTGACAGAGCACAAGAGTTGATGCCTCAGTTACTGAAGCTGATGTGTGAGAGTAAAACAGCAAATAAATTCAAACCTTTATTTTTCTAATTCATTAGGAAAGTATATTAATCTGTTTTTGAATTCGGCAAAGCTATTCATCTTCCCCTCACTCAGTGTAGGATCAGTGAACAAAATGGAACCTGATTCATGTTATTTGCAAAATTACATTTTTTCATAGAAGCTAGAATGCCATAAAATGTGTGACTAGTGATGATTGTCATGACAAATAAAATAATTTCCTTTTCTCTTAAAAGGTAGGTAGCAAGAAAGCAAGAAGGAAAGGAGTTATTTTACAAGAAGGATTTTTCAAACAGTCACAGGGCTTACTGTTGCATGTGCTCACTCTGAGTGGCCCCTTTAACAGAAAAATTATGGAAAAATGTAAGAGAAGTTTACTTACTGGTGGATTCTTCTCATGTTTGTTTGTTTGGTGTTTTGTTTTTTTTGGTTTTTTTTTTTTCCTCTTTTTAATACACTTTACTCATGCAGAGGTAATGGGGAAAATTGGTTGAGCTGTGGCTGGACTGCTGCTGGGACAATGTTGATTCAATTGAAAGGAAACGTTCTTTACAGATGCAAAAGCTTTGCTTGGGCTCTAGGTGAGAGACAAGCATTTGGAGGGAAGTCTATTACAGACTGCAAAATCTACTCAGGGAGCCTCCTGAACAGCGGATGGTCAGAGGCCAAGGATGCCAGGAGAAGGGTACAGCAAATCATTGTCCACTAGCTCCTCACAGCCCCCTCTGGATACAGGATACAGCTGAGGAAAAGCACAGGGCTTTTCTTACTGGATCATGATTTTAAAGAAAAAAGTATTTCTGCCTCATAATTAGGCAGAAGATTAGAAAAAAATAGAAAAAAATCTAAGAAATACTTGAAATTCATTTTCATAAAAATGTCAGTTAAACAAATTTTAACTCTAGAAAATTCACTACGGAAGTCTTCCTTAACTCTGACTACCATATGTCTGCACGTCTGTAAGTCAGATCCTTCCTGAAATCTTTTCTCCTGGAAAGTTTCATGTATTCCTTTTGTTTTCATCACAGAGATTTCAGAAGCTCAGTTATGTACTTACCATGTGAAACAATTATACATTTATACATACAGTTATATGAGCATTAACAACTAAAAATACTACATTCATTTTGTATACAACCTTTTCTATAGTGTGTTAGTAGTCCAAATTGCAATGCTTTGGAAATGAATATGAATAGTCAGGAGTGAGGCTGAGCTGCTCCATCACACCCAGAGAGCTGTGATTTAGCATGTACATAATATTTTCATCTTCAAAGAGTTTCACGAGCAGCCATGCATTCATCTCCTAAAGATGCCTCAAGTAAAGCAGGTAAATATTACCATATCTAGTTCTAAACATGAAAGGCCAAAAGACAGAAAGGTTGGGGAGGCTAAGTGATTCACCCAAAGGCAATCAATAACAGAAAGTCAGTATCAGAGACATAATTATAGGCCAAGCACACCTAATTATATCTAGAATACATTTAGAGGAGGAGCCTGAGGCCATGCAAGTCAACATGCTTTTGTCAGCATTTCAAACATGAGGTTGTGGTGACCTTTGGAAAAAGCCATAGAAAGAGCTTCTGGATAATATTATCCCTTAGTGCAGCATACCTGATCCAAACACCTCTATAAATCATTTCAGAAATATTTCTACCACTCCCTGCAGTATAAGGAACTTGCACAGAATTATTTTGAGATATCTCAGCAGCTTTACCCTATCAGTGAGTGGGATTTGTTGTCAAAATAAAAGCTTCTACTGTCAGCAGTATGGATTGATCAGATCAGTTAATAATGCAGAGCATGCTGGTCTGTACCTGGTAATTTTCTATCCTGAAAGCATAATGTGAGTGTGGATGCCACCTCTAGTGCTCATAATTTGACTATAGGACTCCATTTTCCTATCCTTGCTCATTTTATGCTGTCATTTCCATCATGTGGAATCTCTCTCAAAAGTGCAGTCTTTCTTTGAAGCTCACTCTTGACTGTCTACCCCACAGAAAAAAAAAAAAAAAAAAAAAACCAACAAAAAACAACAAAACCCTTTGCTCATGACTTTATGAAATGTGGATTTGACTGTTGCCTATTGACTTTCTCATGATTAGGGGATTCGTCTTATTCTCTTAACACCATTCTCATCTCTTATCTCTAGTCCCTATTCTCTTCATCACACAAATTTTTTGTAGGAGTAGTACATTCTTCACATCCCTTCTGTACAGCAACACCATTCTGCCTCATCTCTCTTAAACATCACCAACCAATTTTTTAACTTTTTCTATGCCCTTTATCTCCAATCACATCTGTGTATTCACATTTCTTTTACCCACTTTTCTACATAACAGTTTAAAAATGTTTTAGCTTCTCCTTTCAGTCTCATTTGTTACACCCAAACCCTCTGCATTCCAACAAAACTTCCACCTCAATACTATTTCCCTGCTCACTGAAAGCTAAATACACACCAAGGATATTAGCATAATTGAGCTCCTCAGATGACTGAAACCAGGTGAAGATTTGGGGTTTTGAAAAAAACTTGACCCTATTCTGTGTTGCCTGAACCTCAGCCCATCCTCCTCCACCCACATATGATCTTTTGGTAATTTAGATCCTTGGTTTTTGCATATATCAAACAACATGGGCTGCACTGTTGATGCTACAGAGCAGAGTGATTGCCTTACTTATTTTTCTAGCACAGTGATTGACCACACAAATCAGAGTTGCATAATTCTTTACAATCCTTTTAATTTACCCTTCAAACGTGGGAGAGTCCAGAGCATCCAGTGAACTGAGTAAAGGAAGTAAGGATCTCCTTGCCTTGTGGAAAAATATAGAGAGCTTAGGCACAAGCTTTATCCACAAGCAAGAAGTGCAAGGATTACTAAGCTGTGCCAATTTACTTATTCACATAAAAGCATAACATTTCAGGTTCTATTTCTTCTGCTTTTCTGTATTTGTAGTCAGCACATGTACAATAGTGCAAAAATTTGCAGTCAACCTCTTTAACCCTTAGCAAGACCATTTTAATTAATTTATATTGGGGAGTTTGTGGAAAAAAATTACAAGGAAGAAGCAAGCTTAAAGGGTTGAATTCTCTAATCTTCAGAAGCACTCTTTGGTTTTGTTTGCTCTTCCTCTACTGTATAACATTTTCTTTTTTAGATAATGAAGAATAGTGCAGACTGGAAAGCTGTACTTATCTTTAGTTTCAGTGAAGAAACCTTGTCAGTAGAATTTCTCGATGATTGAAAGAAGTGAGCCCACAGAGACCAACTCGTGGGATTCTTTTCTGAGAGTAATCTCTTCTGAGAGTAATCTTTTCTTTGCAGATATTTGCAACAGTTAAAGGAATTCAATATTGAGAGCCAGACTGAATGGCTGAAAAACACTTTTCAACCATTCAGAAATATACAGGAGACAGTATCTCTAGTATTGTAAATGAATGTATCACTCAACTTCAAAGGAACTAAGATGTTTTACACCAGATGAAAATCCAATCCCATTGGAATTTCCTGTTGTGCCAGAGTTTGGTTTCTGTTGCATGTCTGGATTCAGGTGATCTGGATCAAAAAGGTTCCTAGTCCCAGCTGCTTCTCACTGTATTCTCTAAAGGTTAACCCCCCTGATTCCCATGCTCCCCCTCTGATATGTGTACATAATTGTTCTCTAACCCAATTCAATCAAAATGAAACAGGTTAGGGAAAAAACCTACTATTTAAAGTGTGTGAGCTAACCTGGATCATTTTGACTGAACTGGGTCAGGGAGTGATTATACGTGCTATTCTACCAGCTGAGTGAAAAGGAAGGGAGACAATCTATTTGCTTGGCTTAGTAACAGTCAAAACAAGCCATAGGACTGCAGCTTTATGTGATTTATTCATAGGCTGCCTTTGGATGGTATAAACTGGCATGTGGTCTAAGAGATGTCTCACTGTGCATTTCCTTTTGATGTGGTTTCTGCATAACTGAAATGCCCTAACAAATCCTCTTGAAACCATAATGGGGAGGTCAAGTGAGCATTTCAGGTCTCTCAACATGCTGATGTCTTGGGAAGTTGTGCCACACACACTAAGTATTGGCAAAACCCTGCAACCAAAATGGTTTAGAACAGTGCTGAGGGAGATTCAGGGCAACAGCTAACACGTATGTCTTTTGAAATCAGCCAGATGGGGCTTTTTTTCTGGCAGATAGAGGCAGCCCTCTTCTATTTACTCTGAAGAGGAGAAAGGATTTGCTATCACCACCAACATGCAAATGTTACTGCTCCCTGTCTAACAGATTTAAGCATTCTTCAAGTGAAGACATTTAATGTCGACATTTGGGCTTAACAGTCTTTGTCAACAGGCCATCTTATGTAACAAGCCTGTACTCTGCCTGACCTTTAGTTGAGCAGAAGGGAAAACCATAGCAGACTCTGTGAGACCTTGGATGTGTGCTTTTTGGACACATAGAAAGCTCAGCCTTTCCAGTGCTGGGGCTAGTATTATTTCTCTGAAGCCTATTCCCTTCTTGGAAGAAAAACAAATCTCAAATGTTTTAGCCTGTTTGGCCTGTTAAACAGCAAATTTTTTCACTAAAACTCCTCTTTCTCAGTTCTCCATTATTGAGCTGCTGTCAGGAGTACAAGAGCACAGGAAACACTGCCTAAAATAAAACAACCCTCTAGGAACCATCTAGGTAACAGCAAAATTCACCCTGGTGTCTCCATGTTTTTTATAGGCTCCCATAAAGTACCGGTGGGCTGTGCTAAGGTCTTCCTGGAGCCCTCTCTTCTTCAGGCTGAACAACCCCTGTTCTTTCACCCTGTCTTCATAGGAGAGGTGCTCCAGGCCCTCTGATCAACTTTGTGGCCTCCTTTGGACTCACTCAAACAGGTCCACGTCCTTGTTACGTTACAGACCTCAGAGCTGAAGCAGTACTGGAAGTGGGGTCTCACAAAAGCAGAGGAGGACAAAATCACCTGTTGCCACACTGCTTTTGGTGCAGCCCAGGCTGAAGGCATACATTGCTGTCAAATATCCAGGCCTTTGTCCTCCAGTGTCCCCTAATCCTTCTCAGTAGGGTTGCTCTCAACCCTTTAATCCCCTAGCCTGTATCATCTGGGTTGCCCCAGCCAAGGTGCAGGACCTTGCACTTGGTCTTGTTAAACCTCATGGGCCCACTTCTCATGGTCTCAAGTGAATCAAGGGGCTGAGCTACAACATTTAATACTGTTGCCCAAAAAATATTAGTAAACATTAAGGGCAGCTGTCATTTAGTACTATTTAAAAATCCTGTCTGAGATCTGTGGTTCACAATCCTTCTCAAATTCAGCACCTCTTCAGAAATGAGGGTTAACCTCAGCTGATGACGATTTACACAGTACAGCTGTGCCAGAAGCAGACATGCTGCATACTGTACCCACTCTGCACTGGGTTGTTAATCTTTATTGCAGGAAAAGGGTGGACAGCTGGAGGCAGTAACCTCTTTTGCCATTGTAGTTAAATCCATCAGAGACTGTGAATCACAGCTCATATTATTTTCCACATGAGTGTTCTCCATTTATGCTCTAATGAAATGATGCATTCAACAGAAAACAAAATTAAGTGTTAAAGCCATTAAATACTTTAAGACCAGGAGACGCTGCAAGTTTTTGTCATTAATCTGCCATAATTAAGAACTACTGTTAATGTCCTTCTTAGTGCAAAATATTGAAGTGTTACTAATGAAAATGCTACCATGGCAGGATATGGTGGGATGCACAATTTCAAATACACCCGATTTTGCATTCCTGCTAGTTTGATGGATTAATGTAGGAATAACACCAACTTAAACTTGAAGCAATATGATCTGAAATTAAAGCTTAAGTTAGAGAATTCTTGTGGACTTTTTCCTGAAAAGAAATTTCAAAATATAGAAAGTGTGAGGGGAAGATCTCCTGTTCTATCAATGCAAAAACAAAGTCTGGGTTTAACTCCAAATTGAGATGAAGTGAGATTTCAAAGCTAATCACAACCCAAAACTTTGAAGTTTCAGCTGCACTTGAAATCACAGAAGAAAATTGATGGAAAATGAGATATTTATTATTAAATTTTAAATGGAAAGAGGATGTGGTTTTCAGGTTACCTGATTTTAGGCCATACAAGCTGGACAGACTTGTCTATCTCTAGCACTATAAAAAATTTATTTAGACAGTCAAGAACAACAACATAATAAAGAAAAGTAGTACATAAAAGTTAAATATACATATATAGTAGGTTTGTTGTCTGTAAGACAGGCAGTAAAAGATAAAATCTCTTCTTTGCAGAGCAGAGCCTGTTATATTTAACAGGAAAATGTAAAGCCAATATATGTCACAGGAAATGGAACTACTAAATAGTATGAGGAGAGGAAACAAAGTGAACAAAATCTCATGGTTATTTGAAATTTTGTACATCTTGATAGTCCCTTTTAAGCTAATTTTTTAATGGCAAATTCAGTTTTCTTCTTGCAGACAGGGTGAAAGTAGCATTAGGCATAGTCTTCTATTTTATTGTAAGATATGTTTCATTCCATGAGAAAATAAGACCATTCACAACTAGTTATCCTGTAAAATCACATTCAAGCACAGAATCTGGCAGCCATAGCAAAGCTCTGGGAAATTTTTATTCATCATTTTTATTTATGGAAGCCTTTGGCATTCTTGGCACTGCACAAAACAGAAAAAGCCAGAAACCTTCTCTTTCCTCTTGGGTCTACAACCTGTGGGTTGTACTGTGCAATTTAACACCAGCCTGAGTTTAGAGTAGTGAAGAACTACACCGTGTCCTGGAGTGGGAGCACGCCAACTACTCATCTTCTTGCAAAGATAAAGTTTTCACATCTGGTATGCTAAACCAGCTTTGCTCTTTCCTTTGATGCAGTACCATCCCCAGGGAAGATGTAAAAATATGGGATGCAGCAGATCTTTGAGTGAGAAGCAAAGCCACCTGAGGCACAGGTTTTGTGGCCCGTTGCCAAGAGTGGCAGACTGCTAATCTTGCAAAATGGTCAAGATTTTGTCTACTGTGTGCAGGGCAGTCTAGGTTTGGTGCTGCTGGTACTATGGCTCAGAATGGGGTCAAGATGGGTGAAGTAATAGTTGCTGCAATGTGAAGCAAACCTAGTGCACCTTTTTTCAAATCATTCATTCCAGTAGCAGTGGTGGCCTGTCTTTGGCCTCCCACCTTTTGAACAATAAAACTTGTATTTTCTTAAGATGGCCCAGAAATGGGCCACATATGTGGTATGCCAATATACCTGTACAATTTATGCAGTGGTGTGTAGACATCTCCACACCAGGGCTAGATAAACAAATATATTTAAATAGTACCATGCACTGTCTTGCAGAGATATTAGCTTGGCTCCCAGAAGCATAAATTAATAGTTTTACACTGGGGCAAGTTGGGATGATGCATCATTCTGACATGGCTATAACCCTGGCATTTGCAGAGTTAGTTCATTTGCAGACAGTTTGGATATGCTGCACTGCCTGATGTGGAATTATCCTTTGTGATCTCCCTGCCCTCACAGTCTCAGTAACTGAGTAATGACCCACCCCAGGCAGGTCCTAATTTTGCTAGAGCTGTCCAGACAACGAATATACTGAGTAAGCAGATGGTGTACCCAAACTCAGCACGGCTTAGATGTCATTTTATGATTAAAAACTGTGTACTGAGCATAATTCTTGCAACAGGCTACTCCAGGTAGGCATTTATAAAACTGAATATAAGGGGAAGATGTAATGCATGTGGGTGGTCTTTAGGCAGCAGCTATAGGTAACCTAAGACAATATGGGAAGACAGACTGGGAGATCACATGTCACATAGAATTGGCATCAAACAGTGGAAGAGTAGGCAGTGATAAAGGATTTGCACACAGAATGAGGAGTCTGCTGAGTATTGAGAACAGGTTTGAATGTGAGCAGAAAGGCTCAAATTAGTTAGTGCAGGAAACTAGATTTTTCAAAGAGGGAGAGAGGAGATCTGCCCTTGATGAGAATGTTACTATGACTTGTCCACTCTACCAAAGATCATTTGGTCACACACTCTCTGGATTTGTTTGCTGGGAAGATAGACAGCATAAAAGAAGTCAAAATAATTTTGTGTATATTACTTTTCCCTGAAAGATAGAATGTTAAGTAATTTTTAATAACTTTTTGGCAAAAAAAAAAAAAAATCATGGAGAGAGAAGGAATAGTCTTGTTCTGCATATTTATTATGCTTGTTTCCATTCTTCCAGTTGGAGAAATAGAGGACTAAAGAGGGAAAACAGGGTTCTTCCACACTCATCCCATTTTTGCTGGTACAGATCACACTCCCAGCCATACAACGGGGAATTGCAGCAGCAGCAGTATGTGTGTCCTCACTACGTCTTATCCTCAACTTTGTGGAACAAACTATCAGCCTCCTCTCCCAGCCAAGTAGGAGAAGGCATCAGTTAATAAATTTGAAGGGAAGATTTGAAGTTACATTGTTACTAGTGTTTTAACTGCTGTGTACTGTCTGCATAGGAAACAGGTTGATTCTCCCCTACAGCAAGAGAGTGCATGGGAAGATGTGTTCTTTAGTCATACTGGACTAGTCCCACACATACAGCTATACATCCCAAGCTACATATTGCACAGAAATTCAGCAGCTTCCTAGATTTTGTTTTATACAGAAGTTTATGAAACTCAGAAACCCCACTGTTCTTTCAGGAGCTGTGTAAGAGGAAACTGGATCAACAGTAATGGTTTGCTTTGCACATATGTTTATGTGCTGATACATATCTTGCCATATCCTCATGAAATTTTCCTTTATTTATAGGAAGTCATAGTCAATGCAAACAAAGTCTCATGCTACAGTCCCTGTGAGGACATGCCAACTTTCTACACATGACATGGTATTATGGCAAAGAGAAGTTCTGCCTCAGTTCTGAGATTCTCCGACCAGAGTATCTGATCTGGAACCTCAGGAGCTCAGCTTTTTCTGGAAGTTGAAATTCAGCCTAAAACTGACATAGTCTAAATCTCTAAGGAGTTTTTGACATGTTCTGGGTCTTTACTTTCTCTGGTTTCAGAAGGTTTTGATAGATGTCCTCTCATATAGGTGTCCTTCAGGATCCTCTCCACAATGAGTACACCTAAAGTAGATATTATTCAAACAAATGCATAATTAGTATCATTTAATATGCCTTGGGCTGCCCTATATAGATATATCTCATTCATCAGGGACTCATCCATAGATGTTTTATATTTCCCTTGCCTTGAGGTCTTTCAAACCTACAGAGGCCACTTCCAAGAAAAGGGCCACGAGACTACTATCAGCTTTCATCTTTTTTTATTTGAAGCTAGAGTATTAAAGAAAAAATATGTTAATTTCAGAATGAGAGAAGTTAGGGAGTCAAATTCTGTACAGTTTGCTTCATATAAAGAAATTCAATAAATCAGAGATGAAGATTATTTAAGGAATTTTGATGTTAAAAATTCATTAGTATATGTAAAAATCATACTACCATTAATTACATAATTGTCTCAGAGATGCTGGATTTCTCTTCATATAATGAAATTCAATAAATCAGAGAAACAAACAAGACTATTTAAGGAATTGTGGTGTTGAAAATTCATTAGTATTTGTAAAAAACATACTACCATTAATTATGTAACTGTCTTAGATGCTGTATTAGAACAGCAGAGATGGCTTACTTTCATGTATTTTTTTCTCTTTCATATTGTACATACTACAGAAATACACTACAGAAATTACTATTAAATCATATGCTGATGAATGAGCACAAAACTATTAATGGCACATAATTTGCAGTGTACATGTCCACTGGAGTATTTAGCAATCCATGCAGCTCTTATAGTATGCCCTTTGTGCTTTGATTTTTCTCTGTTAGATGATTGAAAAATATCCATTAAGAGATTTCTCTAATGAGCTGTGTTCAAGCGTAAAATAGGCCATTCCTTTTATAATTTAAGTGTGGTTTTTGGAATATAAATATCCTCCAATTCCCTATAGGTACCAACTTCAAATAGGGGTTTTGTCTTAACACAGATTTCAGGATCTTTGAAGTTTATAATTGGGTCCAAGCTGAAATGTGGTGTCATTCACTCAAACATTGGCATTTGTTCTGCTTATGTTTGGTAGAAAACATACACTTTTTTGGTTTTTTTTTTTTAAATATATCCCAAAATTTCTTTGTCTAAATACTTAGGTAGTAAACTGAGAGAATATTCACATTATAAAATCAGTACAACACCACCTGACCCTCTGGTCAGTTAATCCTGGATCCCATTCACAGAGTTACATCAGACTTACTCTTTCTGTTTTCCACTAATTTATTAGAAAGAAAGCTTTTTTGTACTTTAACTTATTCTGTTTTCATTTGTAAGGCACTGAAAATGCTTAAGTAGTGAAATAGGCAGCTTTTAAGAATATACATAAAGGCCAAATAATATGAAAACCAAAATACTGTTTTCTCATCTACACAGATGAAAAGCACAGAGTGGATCTGCCCTTTGTGCAAACGTATTGCTGTTGTGCCTGTCTGAAAACTATTAAAAATAAGAACAATGTCCTGAGAGTGTAACAGATCTGAATTTCTGGCCCCCTGGGGAGGAAAGCCTAGCTGAGGACATCACTTGTCAGAAGTGGCATTTCTGAGCTGGATGAGCTCACTGTGATTTGCTGTCCCTTGCAGATTTGAACAGTGGCATTCTGATTCAATGAAGTTAAATAGCTAGTTATGTGATGAAGTGAGGGTACTGTAGCTTCTTTCCTTTGCTATTTCCTCTTTAGTCATGAACAGTTCCTAGCTAATGCTGAATTGAAAACTCACTTTGGCTTCAAGCTCCACCACAAATATTCAACCAGACTTCAAACTGTATTGTTGCACTCATCACTGTTTGGCTTTCTTAAATGGAGACAAAGGAGCCTTTGCATGTTGGCAAATTAAAACAAACAAACAAACAAACAAACAAACCAAAATAAACCAAAAAAACACAGCCATACCAAAACCAGGCACAAGGACTGGATTTTGGCACAGATGTTTGACAGATGTGACACTGGGTGATGGTGCATTATAAACAAAAAAAACCAAAACCAGAACGAACACTTTGTAACCTGCTGTGTCTGTCAGGGATAAGCCCAGAATTAGGGTCCCCTCAGAAACAGACTGCAATTTTGAAATGAGTGGAAGGTAGATACATTGTCCATTCCAGCCACCAAGACACCTAACAGAGCTGAAGAGAATCTGGTTTCAGGATAAGGGTTGCTCTTGAGGGACAAGCATGTAAGGGCTCTGCCCCCATAGGAGTACTCTGAGCATTTGGTTATCATTGCATTTTTCATGCCACATCTTCTTTTGGATCTGTGATCACTGGCCTCCAGGTGCACATCCTCAGCCTCCTGAAATATGGATGTGTGAGTTCAAACTACTTTTCTGCTCAGAAGTCACAGTCAGATTTCTTCCTTCTCAGGCAAGCACATGAGAAGGTAAACTTTAGGGTAAAGGATAAAACTTCTGTTACCAAATCCAAGTCAACAATGATTCCAGGTAGCCATCCAAACGAGAAAGAACACCCCCCTCCCCCCCTCACATTTCTGTAATACATGCAAGGTATCAAGATGATTGAAATCTAGTATCAAGTTCGGTAACTTTCTTCTTTTTCTCAGCCAAAAGACTCTGGGGACACTGAATATACTGTCACAACATAATCACTGCTTCCTTTTTCTTTCCTGAAAAGTCATTTTGGAGGATGTCATCTGCACTGAATACTACACAATCAAACCCCCATTAGTTATACTGTCAAAATGAAATTCATTAAACTTGCAACCAAATGTTGGCAATTGTTCCTCAATGTCACTGGTGTGGTCAAAATAGTTTTTCAATTAATTCTCACTAAGGAAAAATTTCAGGGTTGGGACTGAGCAGTAATTTCTCCTCCTGTAAGTCATGTTTGTTTTTTCATTGCCTCAGTTTAATTATAAAGGTTCAAAGAGTTTTCAATTGCTATAAAGTGGTAGTCTGTTCACTGAGATATATGAACACATCAGGCAATTAGGCTAATCTTGACAGGCATAAATCATCTGTGCCTTTAAACCTGAAATCAGTATGAAATCTTGTTTCTCCAGACCAGAATCCAGAGAGATGAAACAGCCATTTTCAATGTGATAACCAGCTCATTTCCTTTTGTAGACACTTTTGATGACTGCCTTCTGTTTTTCTCACATCACTGAAAACAAGCATGAATTCAGTGCTCCTACCTTAATAAAACTGACAGCCTGACTAATCCACAGCCATTCCCAAGATAACAAGCAATTTTAAAGATGTAGTTTGCTGCAATAAATACCACTGTGACTGAAGTTCTGTTTGTTCTTTTATTCTCACCACTCAGCCAGGCCTTTTCACTTGCTGCTTACAGTCCTGTGTAGTTTACCGACATCCATCATTCATTGTGAAAAATTCAGTGTGCTTTAGCCATTGTTCATCCTGGCACAGCTTTATGCTTTGAGAATACTCCATGAGTGATCCACTTGGATCTGAGTATGGCTGAAAGATACTGGTTAAATGGGTACTTCTAATTTAAGAGACCTAAACATTTTTCAGTCTTTTCCAATGCCTGAGAAACTATGTTGTAAATAATTTTCTACAAATACCTGTCTGATAAAGAAACAGTGGCATTTGGCAGCATCATCATATAAGCCTTATATCACAAGTATTAGATGGAGGGATAAAACTGTGTAGTGTGATTGGAAAAACATGCCAAAAAAAGAGACCAGCCTGTCTTTGAGGGTCCTTCTTAGCTGTTACACTTATGATCAAGAGGGATATGAACTCAAATAACTACTAATCAGCCACTGTTATTTTATATCTCGATAGAAAGAAGCACATGCAGCAAGGTTAGAAGGATTCAGATCTCCCCTTGTTATAGGCATTTCATGTATATGGCATGGAACCAACAGCTTGGATTTAATACATGAAAAGTAGGTAAAACTGATGTGTGAAAAGATGGCTGGGGATCTCATGGAAAGATGACTGGGAGTAAAAGTAGAGGAAATTGAGATGTTATATTCACATTCAAACAGAAGATAAAAGGGTATGGAAATTACAGGGTAAAATAGAGTTGTTGCTCCCTCAGTGGAATGTGATTGACATGCACCACAATGATTCCCCATACAACTGTAAGCACCTGCTAAGGGACCTGGAAGGGAATTGAGACACTGTGGTAGGCTCTGTCAAAATCCTTGTATGAAGGGGAGCCCAATGGTACTTTGCACCTGATAAACTGCATAACACCAGTCAGCCAGGGGAGAGAGGGGAAGCTGTCCTGCTGCTGAGCCAACAACTGTGCTGACATCGCTCTCCTCAAATGAACATGGTTCATTAAAGCCTAATGGTAATATTAACACACACCTCCATCCCAACATTACCCAACTCCAAGGTGTAACCACACCCACACTGGGCATGTGCTCTATATCCTTTTTGATTGTATCTTTAAAAGGGAAGGGAGAGAATTTTATTCCAATCAGTAAAAAAGGTATGCTTGACTATTAGAGTCACTCAAGCTCTAAACATAAAGGAATAGTATGAAAGTAAGTCAAGCATGGGGACAAATTTAGGGAAGACTCCATTGTAAGTGCTGGGATCAGTTGATGGGCTGAACATGTCTTACCCCATAGGGACATCTATTGGATAATAAAAATATTCTATGCATGCTGAATACTCTTACTGGGGATTAGAACTTTTCTGTATATTGTTTTGAATATGCTTTTGCAGTCAGATACTGTCACCACCAACTATATTAATAAAGAGTGTTATTCCATAAACCATTGGTGTGAGTCCCTCACAGAGGCAGGCAATTGCTGGCAGAAGAGAACATACTCAATTAAAGAGGAAGACCTGCTGAGGGGTCATATGGTGGGAAGACCCACTGAAGGGTCTTCCTTATGGTGTTGGTGCATTTCCCTGAACAAGTCAGTCGAGTTGCCCTCTGCTCAGTGAAAGGTCCCCACAATGGGACACTAACAAACTACTCAGGCACAAGGGTCTTGGCTTTCCTGAGGCACCATCAGACAAATCAGTTATTAAGGGTAGAGAAAATCTCCCCTTTTCACATGACAGTTCTCCATTTGATAACTTTGATAGTGAATTACTGAATTATTAAGATTTCATGTCTCCATATGTGGCTGAACAGGGTTTACACCATTTCTGCCCCAAGCATGAGAATATTATCCATTTTTTTTTTTGAGGCTTTCAAGTATGGGTGATCTTACTCCAGCAATGCCAGTCTCTGGCACTTTTATACATTTTTTTCTCCTCCTCAGAACCCAAAGACTGTTCACAAGACAAGTGGTATGGGGTTGCACACCCTAATGAATCAGCAGAATTTATTGCTTACTACAGGCAGTGTACTTAGTGCTTTTTAGTGCCCAAAAGCTGTCCAAGCTCTTCTGCTCAAGCCTACGACTTGCCTGACAATGCTGTCACTGTGCTACTTACTCTCTTTTGAAGACGATTTTTTATCTGAGACTGAGGACAACAGTCACAGAATCACCAAATGATAAAGGTTGGAAGAAACCACATTCACAAGTGTAAACCGTCTCCTACACACCTAAACCAAGGACAAGAGAAGCTTCCTAAAGGTATGTGAAGTCCAGTGTTTAATCAGGACATGGGAACTTCTCCCCAGTGTCATGTAGGGGTAAAGATCTGTTAAAGATGATGTGGTTGGTAAAGATCTTCCTGTGACAAATTCAGCAAGAGCAGGGCTTGGTAGACTGAGTCTAAATTGGGAAGTAAAGAGATTTGAGGTAACATTAAGGGACTTTCTGGTCCAGACATGGGAGAGGTTTAATGGTTTGCATCTGCATACAGCAATTCTATGGACAGGAGAAGATCACTTGAGGAAATACACAAATTTGAAATGCATATCAATACCTTCAGCTCCTGCTTTCCCTCTCATCAGCTGTGGAAAATTACCAACTGATGAGCAAATTGCATAGGGGATGTAGAGAGTCTTCAGCTGCAGTCAGCCACATGCCTTATCCATTGGATCTCACCAGTCAACGTGTCTATTGTTCCATGGAAACTGGACAGGATTCATTGTGTCCCCCTGCTACCAGATAATAAAGGATTCTGTTGGGATGAAAGTGCAAAGGTAGTGTATGTACTGCAGCTACGTGTTGTGTAGATGCTCTGTGATCTGAAATGACTTGGAAAATACATTTTGCTTTTCAGATGTGTCCTGGCATGCTCCAAAATGCATACAAACAGTCTCTCTTGCAAACTGGAAGGCATTCTGGCATACCACTTCAAACAAGCTTATCAAAGAAATACCTGTGGTAGATAGTCTCTGGGCAAAACACCCACAGCACAGAGAATTAAAGTAATGACCATCCTCTGCATTCCCATGTGCTTTATACCACCTTGGAGTTCACAGTGTTTAAGGAATTCTGAGTTGTAATATTCTAGCAAGACGGGGAAGTATTAGTCTCTACTTTGATATTTGAAGATGCTATAGCTCAGACTGGTCCAATGACTCACCAGTGTACCCAGGTGCATAAAACATCCCTAAAGTAAGTGAGATGACTTACAAAGCAAGCCCAAAAAAGACCTTCATATATACATATAAGGTTTATCCTGCCAGTCACTTTTGCCTAAAAGAATGTTTCTCCTTTTGCCCTCTTTTATTGTTGTTATTCATTCTGTACTTTCTCTGTTCTAATAGTTAAATCCAGACATTTGCCAGTTTTGTCATACATTATATTTTGCACCTGAGGAATCCTAGATGAATTCACAGCTGAATCTCTTTTTAGATAGTCTTACAAAGGGTATCTCATAAATTCTTCTACTCTTCTGTTGCAAGGAAGCCAAGTACACTGAGAAAACCATTTTTATCTAGGTTTCTGGTTCTTTCATATTCTGTGTGGGATTCTCCCTAAACAATCTACCAGTCCAACTGTTTTCAAAGAAAGGCTGTTTTAGGTCTATTTAATTTTCAGCTTCCTGAACACCTTTGTGGCAAGGCAGAATACAAAATCTGTACCTTGATTCATTAAAATTTCCCATGGCAGTCCAGCTCTGAAAAGCATTTTTTAAAGGCTAATACAATATATTAAGTGTCCAAAGAGTTCAATGCTGTTGCCTTTGGATATCACATTCTATGGTTACCAAAATATGAGAAATATATAGAACCAGAAACACTGAACAGAGATGCACTAATTAGATCATTGCTTATTCAAGAGAAGAGATCTTTCATCTCCAGGATCTCAAGCAATTAGGTGAGGTCTGTCACAGTACACCACAGGGGTAGCCAGCTGATACTAATGAGTTTTGTGCTGTAGTTGAGTAAACAAAACATCATCACAGTCTCATTAAGGCTCTTCCATTTCCCATGTTTTCTTCCCAGTTCCTGGGCTCTGTGGTCTGGTAATGTGTTAAGGCCCTATCATTATTTTGTGTATGCATGTTCCTGTTGTTCTGCTTGTTCTTCCTTCTCTCTGTCCCCACTGTTTTGTCTGCAGTGTGGGACTGGTGCTGACCCTGTCCACTCAGCCCTCACCCCATCTGCATCATTTTTTTTCATGTCCTAGCACAGCTTCCACTGAATGCTCTGACCTCTTCCGGTGTGTGCCTCCTTCTTAAGGTTAATTTACCAGCAATGAAAACTCCAGTTATAGAGAATAACTCTATCCATTCTGCTCAGGACAGCAGCTGTCACAATTGGATGAATTTTAGTCTATTTTATAATTATCATTTACAACAAAATATCAAATTTTTAAGTTACACTAGCAGCAATGTAGCTTCAAAGTATTCGGATACTGCAACTTAACTAATTTTCATTATGCCTCTTGAACATCTATATTTTAAAATGCATAAATTAATAATTTATCAAAATATAAATAAAAGTATCTGCACATAAGAAATAACTAAAGTCTGAACACAAATCAGATTTGACATTTGAATTCACAGAGACAGTAAAGACTGGCTTTAAAAGCAGATACACAAAGTAATTTGTGGACACTTGGCCAGACTGTGTTCCCCAGAGTATATCAACTGTAACTTTCTATTAGAGTAAATGAAAACAGACATTTGGTGTGAGAAGCTGTAAGAGACCAGAACCTTAAAAGCAGAGCTTTTGGGTAGCAGTCAAAGGCCACTCAGAGACTGATGGAATCAGCCATTCTGCTGAAATCTAAGACTGTGCCAAGCTGGATCAGTGTCACTTGTATTTTATTTCCGAAGAAACTAGACTACAGTGATCACATATTTTAATTTCCTAATCAGAATTTGACAAAATAGCTTCCTTTATGTAGAAGGATATTCTGTCACTTAAACAGAGGTATCTATTGTCATTTGAGATGCACTGGGTAACAGCTGCTGCTCCAGACAGCACTCCCATAGTTCTGTGTATAATTAATATTACATAGGCAAGTAGATATAGTTACAAATATATGTATCAGTAGATTGTATTTAGGTGACTAAATCCCAGCACCAGTGATTGTAAATAAGTGGGTTTAATGCCTGGATACAATTCAGCATTAGGATCAACATCTTTAGACTTCTCTAGCAATTAAAGATAAATACAAACTTTTGTAGGTTTTGATCCTTCAGCCTATCCCACAACATCTTTCTTAAAACACGTTTGCTCCACCTTTTATACACTCTGTTCACTCTGCTGCTTCTTGAGCTGTAGTTCATAATATTCCATTATTTCTAATCAAGAAAAATTATTTTCACAACCAGGTATCTATAATGTCTGTCTTTGTAGACTTCTTTTGTGATTGCTTACCTTAAAAAAAACCTGAATATTGACACACTTATTCCAAGAGGATGGTGTTTTGGAAGTATATAATGCCAGGAAAATGTGCTGTCATTCAGAATAAGATCTGTGCTTAGACTTAAACTGAATTCAGTATCCTAAAAAGAGATAGATATAGATATAGATATAGATATAGATATAGATATAGATATAGATATAGATATAGATATAGATATA
>VZUI01044420.1:0-35909 GCA_013401135.1 Cettia cetti | reverse complement strand
AAGGGGAAGGGGAAGGGGAAGGGGAAGGGGAAGGGGAAGGGGAAGGGGAAGGGGAAGGGGAAGGGGAAGGGGAAGGGGAAGGGATGTTTTAGGCACTACTGCTACTTGCAGAAGTTTTATGTCTGTTGTTCTAAGAATATGGTAATGGATGATGTGTGTTAATATTCAGATTGCACATTTTGTGGAAGAAATGTTGGGTTTTAATAGAAGAAATAAGGATATGTTCCTATAAAGAAGCAACTGAACGAGAATGGCTGTTCATTTTATTTTTCTCTCCCGTTGAGCATAAGTGAGCAACAGCAACATCCAGCAACAGTCTAACTCTTAATTCCTGTATAGGTAATTACCTCCTAAATAAGTTAATCAGCTTTCTTACCTTCTAAGAGGATCCATGAGTAAAAGGCAATTTTTGACACTAACACCGTGACATGAGGAATAATGTAAAGTGACTGATGGAACAACATAAATAGCAATAAGCCATTAAGAAGATTCCCTCTCCAGTTCTTGCAAATGTGATTTTAGATCAACTGCAGTTTCGTTTCTTCAGCTACACTTTTTGGCAGTACAAAAACTTCTGAAGTACAATTTCTACATCTTTGACAGCTAGTGATGCTATATGCTGTCTTTTGCTGCTAATTATCCAGCACAATTTTCCTGGAATTTTTTGTGACTACTTAAAGCTACTTATCGAATTACTGTTTCCAGCCACATTTCTGGGGTTTTTTTGGGCGTTGCATAGCAGTAAAAAAAAACATTGACAACACTTACATACAGTAAACTTTACAGGTGATTATCTGAAAGTCCGTGGTCCTATCACAAAAGAGCTGATTGCTGCTGTGCTTTACCTTGACTGTGTGTGCACTTGACTCTGAGGGCCACCACGAAGCTGCAGCTGGCACAGCTGGCAGCAGCACACCTGCTAAGCAGAGCAGACTAATGAGGATATCTCACACCAGCACACTTTTCTTTATGGTGGATAATATAGTTCTTCAGCAGAGAAAAAGTCCTTGTCCCTGTCTGAAAAGTCCAAACTCTGCATGGGTCTGCCACAAGCCTGCTCACTACTTGCCCTGAAATGACAGCTGCAGTTTGCAAATAGCATTACATAATGAAACTCTGTATTTTTTTATTATTATTATTTTTATTTGCCTTCCAAATACTTTTTTCAATCTTTTGTGTGCTTTTTTAATAGAATTCTAAAATACAGGCATAGTAAGCAAAGCTAAAACTGTGTTTCTTTTGCTATTGTGCATGTACAATGTATGTATATGCACAAAAACTTGTAATAATATGTAGAAAATATTATGATTATTTTGCTTAGGTAACATGTATACGTCTGGTCACCATGGATTATGAAAACAGTCAGTTAATATTTTCTCACCTTCAACCAAAGAAAAGTATAATGGTTAAAAATTAGTCTCCAGCAGACTTTTCCATGTCAGTTTTTGATCAGTCTCAAGAGACATACACTGGTAGAGTCATACCATTGAAAGTATAATATTGGAGAAAGTGTGTACTTCTAAAGACTCTGTTATTCTGTATAAATATATTTTACAGGCACACACTTTTTAAAATATGTATTGAATAAAATGTGAAGAGATTTTTCATTTTCTAATAACTACTTGTTAGCACTTTAGTCTCTTAAGAAAATATATTATGGATCTCTAAGAATTTGGTTAACAAGTGGTTGGTGTGTGATTGTATATTAAAAAAGAAAAAAAATCAATTATTTTTTCACATTAGGACACCCTAGGCATTAGTTGTTTGCATAGGTTTTGTGTGTGTACCTTATTGTATGTAATGATTTTTTATCAGTCCTGCATTTAGACCCTTATTAACTAAAAAACACTGCTCATATTGAACTGAGAATTAACTAGCAGAACAACTTATAATGTTTATGAAAAAAAAGGCAACTTTACTACTTACGTATTACGAATTCCAACTATAGTGAAAGGGTAAACATAATGATTGCATAAATAAGTCTACCCAATATTTCCTTTTACATGATTCACCCTAATTACATAGGCTTTCAGTGTTAATTGCCCAATATTTCACTTTTGGATTGATTAGGACACTGTTTACTTGAACACCCTGGAATTCTGCCCATGTCAGCGTCAGTTCTTTGTCTTTCTTTTATATTTTTTCAGCATAAGAAAGCTCTGAAGCCATCTTGCTGACAGAATTCAAAGCTTCATCACATGCAGACTGCTTTATATGCCCCCAGATACTCTGTGAAGAGGAGGATAAAAGTAACAGATTTTGAGGACTCTTATTAACATAAACTAGCTGGCCATTATTGAGTTTAGCATGTCAGGCTCTAAAGTGATACTCTGAAAAAACTTTGATGCTATTCAACTTCTAAAATTTTTGTAATTTGTGTAAGTGCTATAAATCTGGTGACTAGTTATTCAATAAGTTAGATATTTATTTGAAATACTTTTCATATATCTTTGAAGTCTAACTGAACTTATTAGAAATTTAAATATATGTATATGTAAGACTTTTACCTCACAAAATAATTTCAGTTTTAGCATTAAAGAAGCTAGAAATTGATTTGTAAATAACTACTCCAAACTTTTATAGAAAAAAAGAAAAAATATCTCATGTATCTTGGATTTCATGGAATTCTGTGTTGCCTCAGACATTCTCCCTAAGATTTAAAAATAGCTAGTAGCTTGGTATAACATTTACAGATATTTGCTTTTTTGATGAAAATATAGTTCTTGTATCTTTAGTGTTCATAAAGGTGTGTTGAGTCATTGGGAAAACATTACCGTAGCTGGAATGTAGTTGTTACTACACTTGTATTTAGTAAATTTTAAGACCTTGGATGCAGATTTCTGAAGCTACTATGTTGATCAGTAATTTTAATTACTTCATCATTTCAGTTCAACTACCTGAGTAGCTATTCAGAAAACTAAAATTTAAGTTATGCTACTGGTTTACACATTTTTAATATGTGGCACAGAACTGTCATTTCCTGCCAAAGCTCCTTACCAGTAGATCAAGCTTATTCATTTATTGAAACAACATCAATAGCTGCCTTAAGTGAGGGACTTGGGAGAAGCCCTCTGAACCAATGCCTCCATGCACAAAGCCAGACGAGGTCAATAATTTTTTATTTCCTCAGTTCTTCATTTTCCTCTTTCTCATTTTCTTGATTATATCTGAGGAGACTCAGGCACATAGAGGGCAGAGCTAGATCAGGCCCAGCTAGAGAGTTTGGGAATAAAACTGTAGGGCTTGCACCGGACGTGAATTCCTTCAGCATAATACAGTGAAAAAAAAAAACAGAGAAAAATACTCGTAACCCAGTGATTCCTATATCATCAGAAAGATGAAATCATGAATGGAAACCTGCCAGTATTTTGAGCAAATCTAAAGACTTCCACTAAAGTAAGTATTTGTAGAAATGTTTTCCAAATTAGTAATGAACTGTGATCCTGAAGTCTTTAGTAACATAGAGTTTTATTTGTAACTCAGATTTTCTCTCCTCCCTGTAAGATAGTCTAAAAGGTTTGTTCATGACCAAAAAGGGACTTTTAAAAGGTGTCCATGCTGCAGTTAATTGAAGCTAAAAATAAATATCTTTTGTTTCTTTTGTAAACATGGGTTGTTCTTGCTCTGTTCTTTTGAAAAAAAAATAAAATTGAAAATTAAAATGAGTAATTAACAATGTGTTTTCCCTTATCCCATAATAGAAAAGCTTTTATTTCCCAAAAGAGGAGAACATAAGCTGCTTTAAAGAAAACAGAGCATAGATTTGGTTTGTAAGGTATGCACAAATGCAGCCGGAGCTAGTTCTGCTTATATTCATTCTTTAAATGTGTGATGCAAGCTAAGAAAGCAAAAGATTTTCAAGTCCTCCACCCAGGGTTGCAAGGAAATAATAATAAAGCCATAGGTCAGGTGCTTCAAGATTCTGCTTTATAGTACCTGATACAAAAATGTACACAAATACAGAAGCTCAGTGCTTTAAAAACCAAGGTCAGCACAAGGAATGCAGCTTTCAACAGCAGTTTCAGAGAGTCTGGATTGTCAAATAGTGATTGTCAGAGAGAGAAAATGAAAATCCAAACCTCATTTTGCTTCATCTTACTGCATTCAGTAGGTGCACATGGAGTGTCTGGGCCCTTTTCAGCTTTAACCACACTTCAGGCTCCTTCCACCCACCCAAGTGTCAAGAACTGCTGCTCTGCTTACTCTACTGATGACAGCAAACATTCCCCTGGTTGTGGAACTGCCTGTAAGCAAATGGTGCTAAGGAAAAATCTGGGCTGTACAGAAATCAATAGCAGAGCTTTCCATCGACTATAATGAAGCTGGATTTCATGTTGCAAACCAGATTCTTACACTTCAGCTTATTGCAGTTCTTTTTATCAGCATTCAGGAGCAGGAAAAGGTTTTTCCAATGACACATTTTATTTTTTACTTATGATGGAAAATGCTTTAATAAAAAGCCCATGTATGGCAAAAAAAGGGAATTTATTTATGAAATTAAATCTCTGTGTCTACTATTTGTAGACTGTCTAACTGGAAAAGCAGTTAGAACTTTTCTAAGTCTATTAATATATGTTTAATAAATTTCAAATCAGAATGAGGACATGAAGCCACAAATATTATCTTGTTTTTTCATGCCTTGTGCATCTGGAAGGGACATAAAATAAACGGATGAAATTACAACCACCACTGAAGTATATCTCTTCCCTTTATTTAGTGTTCTGAAGTGATTAACGCTCAGCATCCCAAACTACTTCATTCTTTAGAATAAAAGTCACAAATTATCACATTTACTGTTTAATTGATGGTGGGAGAAATAAAAAAGTATTTTGTTTATTTAAATGCATTTTAACTAATCCATCTAATATGTTTGATAAAGAAACAGTAGAATAGTACTGGAAAACTAGCATTTGGGACTGTTTAGAAACTGATTTCCTTCCTTCTTTCCTTCCTTTCTTCCTCAGCATATTCTAATATTTTGCTGAAGATAAAAGAAGTAAATCTGAACTGAAATAGAAACACAAATATTGGAAATTAACAGTCAAAACACTCCAGACTATAAAAACAGTATTTCAAGTACTTTGATTTTTTAAGTGTTTTTTCTTAACATTTATCAATGAACACACCAGTAATACTTTTAAGTATATAAATTCATATTATCATACTGTCTATTCTAAAATTACTGGTTTTACTGTTTTATCACTAGTGATTAGACATGATATATTTTATATTCATAACTCATTTTAAATTAAGACCATTCAATTTAAAATATTTAGGCCAGATTTGTTTGAAAAATATTGAATAGGATATTTCCAGTGACTTAGTGGAGGGTGCCATCACACAGTGGGATGTCTTCTCAACTGGTTCTGTCAGATCAAACCCAGATACTTGGTTTGAGTTGGCTACTCCAGACTCGCTCTGCAGTCAACAGAAAAAATCTCCAAAAACTTTAGACTATGATTCATGTGAGCCTGAGTGATGTGATTTCTGCCTGAGGACTCAAACTCTAAGTTTCTTTGCCTATAGTCCACTGATATTTCAGATGCAGATGTGCAGACATTAAAGATGAACTCTCCTGGGTCAGAAGAATCATAGCTCAATACACCTTCCTTTATTCAAGATATCAAAATGAACAATGTTGTACCAAAGCCGTATATCTTCAATGACCCATTAGAAAGGGCAATGACCTTCACACTCATGACCCATGTGTGAAGTGATGAAGCAGTGCAGCACAGCAGGAAATACTTTGCCTTGAATATTGTGAAGCTCTGAAGACAGACAGATTTCTATTTTCTAAAATATCAAAGTGAGGATAAACTCCCAGATTTTTAGAGCTGGCTACAGACACACCATGCACTAAAGTACACAGCTGTAATAATGCTGCAGAAAGTATGTCTTATATAAACTGTTTCCCTCTGCTTCAAGGTAGACCAGGATAGAAAAGCCTGGCTCTTATTTCTCCATGGAACGAATACAAATCCTTGAAAAAGTACACCCTAATTTGTGAACAGCTTGGCTCATGTTTAAGGTAATTTTTGTCTAACTATTAGGAAGTCAGTGAAGGGTATAAGAATTTATTTTTTTTTTGGGGGGGGTGGTGGTGGGGGGATGTCCCGCATAATAATTAGACCTGGTTGAAAATGAGACTGATTTCAATGTTTGAATAACAAACTAGAAAATTTAGGGAGACTGTAAAGTGTCAAATAGTAACACACATTACAAGTCCAATAGCTACAAAGATCTTAAACACATCTTCTAATCTAGCCAGGTATTTTATTTTAGCTTTCCACATTTATAGTAACAGGCACCTTTCACTCAAAGCCTAAGTAATCTTAGAACTTAATAGCTTTTCACTGCAACATGAATCATACTTTCCTTTACTCACCCCAGTAATGGAAATGTGAATTTGAATTATCGGAATAAGTAAATTATAGGTAATTTATGTTTGTTGTAGTCTTGTTTCTATGATTTTGAGAGAAGATGGCCATAATTTGTAGCCCTGGTAACAGGGACTTCACATCCATTTATTAAATCTGACCCAACAAATGGCTTGTTCCTCTGGATTTTAGTTGAAAGGAAGAAAAAAAAAAAAAAAGAAAAATAAGAAAATGAGATTAACTTATCACTTGGGAATTTCCTTCTCGTTGTTATTGTTAATTATTCAAGTAGCATCAGAGAATTAAATATTACAAAAGGATTTCAATAATAAATGCTTCTGCTGGAGCTATATTTAATTGTCTCAATCTCAAAGGAAAAAAAATTTCTTTAATAATGTCACTGGATAATAACACCAAAAATTACCATCCATTGAAGAACACACTTGATTTCATCATATGCCTAATCAACACTTATTCAGATTGTTACCTAAAAGTAGATTAAACATTTACTTACAATTGCAGCAAACACAGACCTTACAGTGAGAATAACTGCATAAGACCTGATAAAAATCCTACAAAGATCCCAATTTTTTGTGAAAGATGTGGATCATCACTCTGCTCCCTCTGTAGTAAACAGAAATCAAAGTTCTTTAAACCTTGCAAGAGGTGCCTTGTAACTGCTAGCATCTTGTCCTCAATTAGCATCAGTTTACAGCTGAAACATTGGTCTGTTAATTTAAATTGATTCGATGTGATGGAGCAGACTGTGTTCTAAATGTTTTTTCCTAAATCACACTCAATTAAATAAAAAGCTTGTGATGTGTTGATGGGATATCAGTACCCACAAGCTGCACTGTTTGGCTGTATTATATAAATGTTTCTTTTTTAGAACCAGTCAATCTCTCTACTTCTCTGTGATATATCATTTGAAATCCACTGTTGAAAACATACTTATCCCCTGAAACAGTCCCACTCTAATGACTACATTCCATTAACATCTTTTTTTCCCAAGCATGTTCTGTCCATCGATCTAGTGTACCTTTTACCTGTTACATGCCTTCAGACATCCAATTTCACAGACATTTCGTACAAAGTAGTGAATTTCATCCTCACAGTCCATTTACCAGGTGTTTCTTCAGCTCTTAAATAAAATATTCAATTACCTAAGCAACTGTCAGACCACTGAATTTTGCTAGTCAGAAGAAAATGTATGCACCTGTGCACAACCCCTTAATTTTTTTTTTTTTTTGGGGGGGGGGCGGGGCGGGGACTGTCATGTAAATATAAAACCCAAAACCCGTCTTCTGATACACAGACTTGTTGAGATTTCACTTGCCCTCTGTCAGGTCTGGATTGAATCTGGATCCCATGCGTTTCTATATCTACTAACACTAGCTAATGGCTGATCATAAATTCCAGACAACTTTCTTGGATAAACTTTTTTAGTGCACAATCAAGTCAGATCCTCTTTATGTAATGGAACACCATATGGTGCTTCTGATAACACTGTAAAACCTGTGCATAAGCCTCCTTGAGACACAGCTGGCTAGAAAAATTTGACTTGGAAATTTTTGAAAAAATTTTCTGTGCTGCACAGTATAGTCAGATTTCCTCATGGTAACATTCAGGCACAATGCACAGGAAAAGGAAGAACCACTGACTCAGCTATGCAATTTCTCAAATATGCATATACACTTTCATATTGTGGTGTTAAAGCACAAATGTACCTAAAATTCAATGTCCCAGAGAGCATTTACCATTCCTGTTCCTTTTGCAATGGAGCAAACTCAGGATTTAGGCTGTGTCTTCGAGACCCACAGCCCTCTGGCCTGGCTGAACCATGTACCTGGTTACTGAAGGAGAAACTTCCCTGTTTGTGCTGAAAGGTTTCCCCTTTTAAAACAGTTTGTGACTCTTTCAACCCCCTGAGCTTATGCTGCAAATTTTCCAGCTCTGACATGAACATGCACCCTTTCCGCTTCTGGGCAGAGTTGTTCAAAGTCAATAGCCCTGCTGCTAGCAAGCACATTGATCCACTGGTGTAGAGCCATTAAGTGTTGATGGCCCTTGATTGCTCTGTCAAAGCTTCCCAGCTACAGTCTCTCCTCTACGTGCCAACTTCCTGCTTTAAAATGAATGCTTTAAACTGCACTTAATGTTACCTTCAAAATGAAATGTAAAACACAACAGCCTATTCGCAAAACACAAATGGGAATTATACACTGACAGTGACATAACCCCAAAACATCACCACTTTTGCCATGAATTAAAAGACTGTCAATTACTCTTTTCCAATAATTAAGATTTGAAAATCTAACAAAGGAAGTGAAAAGAGCAGAGTTTGAAAGAATATCACAAATGTAAGTATGGAACAGAGAAGTCATCTCTGAGAAAATGTGTGGGTAATAATTCTCTGACTTCATAGCAAAAAGGCCGATCTCTGACTAGGGCAGAGCAAAATTATGAGGTATATGAATCTCAAATGTTGTCAATCATGTGTTTGAACTATCCTAAAGAGTTGAGTTTTATATGAGACTTCTCAATGAGCTCAGCTTGACTCACTCTTTGGCACAGTGCGTGCTAATACTGATGATTTGCACACTAAATCAATGAAAATTCCCATAATAAATTATTGACTTATTTAATCCCATTTCACCCACCCAGGCATATAATTAATCACAGTTTTGCAAAACCATGAACCTGTTAAAATCCAAATGTGTATGTAATCAACAGTGCCTCTCAGATTAGTTTTAATCTATTGACTAATAATATGAAGATTGATATTCCCACTCAAACAGCCTTTCTATCCATTGAAAGCATAGACATATATTGAAACAGCAAATGGATTTCATATTTTATCCTCTGAATAGATGCCAGATGCTCAGCTGGTGTCACCTGGTAGCGGTCTATTGAAGGAAATGTCGATTTATACCAGCTGGTCTATGTGACTACGTGTCTAGGTGAAAGTAAATTTCTATGATTTGTATACAGAGTTCTTTGTTCCACTTACTTGATTCTTCTTTAATGATAGCAAATTAGAGTTAGCTGCATGTGTTTTAGTTTTGAAGCAAAATGTACAGCCTAATGTTGCCTTTATATTTGTTAAAAAAGTTTCATTTCCAAACAATACCCAGAAAGGGCAGTTAAATCCCCAGGAGAAGGAAGAGCAGTTTTCAACTGAGTTTAAAAAGCAAGTGAAAAGAAAAAAAATGTTGCAGAGAAGAGCGTAGGAAACTCTAGAGGAACTAAAGCTCAAGAGCAGAAAATTCTATGCAAAAAGAATTTCAGTAATGAGTAAATGCAGTTACAATGAACTGCAATCTCAGGTGTTTCCATACATTTTTTCTATGTTTCCAAAAATAACATAAATATATACAATAGATCAGTCTATCCCAGTCTCAGTTATA
This sequence comes from Cettia cetti, assembly GCA_013401135.1. Classification (NCBI taxonomy): domain Eukaryota; kingdom Metazoa; phylum Chordata; class Aves; order Passeriformes; family Sylviidae; genus Cettia; species Cettia cetti. Next base: position 26,125 of record VZUI01044420.1, on the reverse strand, counting down.
TAGGAGTTTTGGTAGATAACTTCTTGTTACTGCTTTGTGTTGTTGTTTCCAAGCTGCTTTTATGTCTTATTTTGATATGCAAATAACAGAGGCTCAAATGTTATATCACCTACCAAACAACAAGACAAATCTTATTTTATTCTACCTTTCTAAACATTCTTTTCTGGTTTTGCTTTTCTAAGGGCAAAGAAGCCCTTCCATTCAGATTGGAAACAGTACTGCAAACTAGGCTATGTAAACTAATAATGGTCGCATTCTGAGATTAAACCAAGTATTTAAACACTTAAAAAATTATACAGTGTTTTTTAAAATAACAAGGGTTTCACAAAGATATAAATAGAAAAAAACATAGAACCTAGTGATCTAAACATTGTAAATTTCACTGAGACCCATCCTTGCTTGGATTCTAAAGGAGCTGAGTTTGCAGTAGAATTTTCCTCCTCCTTGTTTTTAAGATAGTATTTACCTATACAGGCAGAGATTTATGATAATGCATTTGCAAGTGTTGTGTCCAGCCAAAAGACAGTGAAGAAAATAATTACTTATACAAAGAAATGCTTGTAAGCAGGGGATGGCTATGCCAGAGTGTGAGAAACTACCCCTGAAATAGGGATTGAGTGCACAGTGAGAAAGCATTTTTTACAGCATAGTATCAGCTGAAATTGGGCTGCTGGGACAAACTCATCTAAAATATTCTCAATATCACCCTCAATGAATTGTTCCACCAGGAGAGGTAATAGCAGTCACCAAGAAGTGACCGAGATCGGGTGGCACAGGCCAATGTGCTTGTGATTACTTACATATTTCTCATGTATGTACATACAGATATATATGTATGTATGAAAAATATTTGTGTGTGTATATATGTGTGTGCATACATATTCATATTTGTATTCATCTTTCTTCTGTGACTCTATAGACTTAACAAAGGATATTCCACAACAGGGTATGCTAACAAATCATGTTCACATATCTGGTTTATTTTGTTCTTTCTTTTTTAAATGAGCACTGGACAACACTTTCTGCCCAAAAGAACTTCTATTTCCGTAACTAGGCAACAGAAGTAGACCAGTGATCAATTATGTCACATTTTGCCAGTAATCAGTGTTTCCTTCAATGACATCAGGGTTTCCTTCTTATCTTTCACTAGTGCACATACCACAGCTTGTTAATAACTGGCAAATAGTAAGGGCTTTGCTTTATGAATAAGTGAATAATAGCAGAGGCCAAACAAAGTCAGAGGCAGTATTACACTGGAAATAATTAGCCATGGTAGAACAATACTTGCATAAACAAATCAAAACAAGCAAGGCCTGGCCACCTTTAACAAGGATCCTGGGACATAATTGAAATCACTTAGAAAACAGCTGTCTGGAGAGTAAAGGAAGACTAATACTTTATTCAGGTAAAATTAGCAGATGTACTTCAGGGGGCAGAAAGCAGTTACTTGGAATCTGGCTCAGCCATATTGCAGTTATGTGCCAGTGGTATAGATCTCTGTGGCCACAAACAGGCAAACTTACTTACAATTCACAAAGCTGTACTGGGATCATGGTTTCTGCTTCTAATTTTTGTGGGTACTTTATAGACTACTCCAATACTGAAATTGCAAAGCAATTTGAAGATCTGTACATTAAAATTTTATGAAAGTGGATCAAAAAGATTATTTTTAAAGTTCTTCTGGAAAATATTTATTTGTACATCCAATATTACAATATAAGTTACTGTACGTAAGTTAAAGAGTCTAAACAAAGAGAATACCAAATGCCTGAAAATAATTCATTTCCCTATGTCATCCTTTTTAAGAGGCATTACTCCCTTGATTTTTTTTTTAAGTTCTTTCAACAACTAGTAAACTATTGCATAAGAAAGGCCTGCTTTTCTGTTGAAATTAATCACTGACTTCAACAGAGTCTGTCAAATTTAGGTCAGTGGTGTCCAGAGTAGAAACTGGACCTCTGATATCGTAAGTGTGTTGAAATGATTTTAAAAACCAATATTTTTCTGCAGTTGCAGCTCTGAAGAACTGTAGACTTCCCGGAGGAGGAACTAAAAAAGTAAAATCTGCTGCTGGAGCACAACTCTGACAAGTACATTCGAGGTTTTTTTTCTCTTTCTGAGCTATTATGTCTACCATACTTTGGACAACATAATGTAGTCCATCGTGCCTGTAGCTTTGCTCAGCTTGTGGTTTATAATGTTCTCTGTGGTAGTCATTACACAGCCTGCAGCCACTAACAGTTGCTGAACATGCTTTTGAAGCTCAGTATAGAAGCCTGGCTTGCCCTCTGACAGATATTGAAAATGTTGTCTGTGGAGTCAGCTCATTTATTTAAAAGATGTAGATATACCTAGAGTGCTACATATGTAGGTTTTCTTGAGGCTTTCTTGGAAACAGCCTATCTATTTCAGAATAAACTATATGCACTTAGCTGGAGGGACAATGTGGATCAAGCTTAGGGAAAAATGAGATGTTGGCAGAGGAGAGGTAGAGAAACTTGTCTTACTGAGAGTTTTATAAAGTTTAACTGAGGGAAAGTATCTAACCCAACATCATAAAATATTGAAATGAGAGCATGTAATTAGGAAAATGATTCTATGAGATGTAATTAGATCTGTTTGATGTGAAAACTGGATGAGTAATCATTTCCTGTATGCAAATACTTAGTGCACATGTATTTCAAATATAAGGTCTGAGGAGTGCATACATTGTCTGCAATATATATTAATGACACAAATTTTCTAAATGGGTCTTCAGATATTACTGGGGGAGTAAACAACTCTATGAAAGGGAGTTGTCATTTTTCACAGCATTTTAGTTAGGGAGTGCAAATGTGGTATAATGACTAAGGAGCTGTTATTCAGGGGAGTGTTTTTTTAAATCTTGTATTGTACTAGAATGCTTTTAGTTTTTACTGCTTCACTGGACTAAGATAAAAAATTATATGTGTCTTTAAGGGATGACATTATTTGTAATGAGTGCATAAAGTTAGGGAAATAAACAACAATTTATCTATTTCCTAGAACCATAAAATAATGGAGTGGTTTGGGTTGGAAGAGACCGTAGATCATCTAGATCAAACTCCCTGCAAAGGAACACTTTTTACTAGACTGGGTTGCTCAGAGCCACATCCAACCTGGCTCTGAACGCCTCCAGCGGTGGGGCATCCACAACTTCCCTGGGCAACTTGTTCCAGTGCTTCACCATGTTCTTAGTAATGAATTTCTTCCTAATATACAACCTAAACCTACTCTCTTTCTGTCTGAAGCCATTCCCCCTTGTCCTGTCCCTACATGCCCTTGCAAAAACTTTCCCTCCCTATTTCCTGTAGGTTCCATTCCAGAAGGCCACATTTAGGTGACCCTGAAGCCTTCTCCAGACTGAACAATCCCAATTCTCTTAGCCTTCCCTCATATTAAGGGTACTCCATCCCATCTAATAATTTTATCCCTCTTAATCATCCTAAACAACTAATTTTTGTAAGAACAGTTAGGTCTGCACAGCAGTATTTTTTGGTCATTAGGTCAACACCAATGATGTGTCCTCTGTTCCAAAATTAAACTCTCTGCTGTGGGAATACCTGCTAATCCTTGATAAAGGTTTTTTCCTGGTGTATAGATTGTGGTTTTATTTAAAGCACATTAAGTGACTTTTGCCACAATTAATGTTATATATCTACTTCAAGACATATATGATAATGTGTTTCCTAAATGCATATATGTATTTGAAGAGGTATATCATTAAAAAGAATTACCAATTACTCCTCCAGATGCAGAAAACAAGACAAAGGTAATTAATTTTACCATTTGTTATAAAAAATACTGTCTCTTTCTTAAACTTTTCAGAAAACTTAGCATAAGTTTATTGATGGAATTCAGGCTTTTAATTTAAGATCACCAACATCTATTCTGAAGAATCCACATTTTTATAGACTACTCTATATGCATTCTCTTGGTAAAACTGCATGGGATTAAGTTCTCAGCCATACATTCTATTTTTATAGAAACATTTGTAAGTATATTGAGAAGGAAATTTTGCATCTCTAAAAGCAAACAAATGAGAAAATAAATGACCTACAAGCACCAGCAACTGAGTTGGTAATCAAACCTTGAAAGTCTTGAAAGAGAATTACAGGATTGCATACTAAATACATGACATTATTTTCTTTTCTCCCAGAGAGAATATGACTTTCCTGTGCAAAACATTCAGATTATAGTTTGTGTCCTGTGCTCTCAGCCCTTTAAATTGTTTAAGATTTTAAAATTTAATCAAGGGATTTCTTAATGGAGGCGAATGAAGAGCAACATCAGAAATACATTTGACAAAAGGGTAACAAATTTCTACTTAATTATTTACAATGGCCCTATACTGCTACTTAGAGACACAAAGTAGTCAGGCTCTTGAGCATCAGATCCAGCAGTCTGGAAGCACAAGGGCATCAATTTGTCCTCACATCATGCAAACTGTTTTCAAGATTGCATCTTGTTGATCTTGATGAAATTACAAGTCTAGAATCTGATGCAGCATGCCAGTAATTTATGATCACAGGTCACTCCAAGCTGAATGCTTTCAGGGCACATCCAGCCTACTTGTCATTTGCATGCAACTCAATTTGTCACATAAGAGATTTTTTTTCCTCGGGCCACTGGGCAGGCATTTGCAGTTCTGGAAGGCCTGAATTTTAAAAAATGACCTCTTTTCATCCATCACAATGTTAAAATAAACATCAATGCAAAATGTAATATTAAAGCAATTAACCTATTATCTTCAGGTCAGGTGTTTTTTATTTTGCCATTTACAGAATGACAAACTCTCCCACTTGGCTGCTGATGTTTGGACTGGGCCAGCTGTCTGTTCTTTCTAAATGCTCTTTCAGTTGATTATGTGACTATGAAGTACCCCTCCCACCACTTGGGATTACTCCTATTTAGCTCTATAGCTGAGCAATTTTCCCTATATTGCCTATTCAAGGAAAAAAGAAAAAGGCAGATTCTGTAGCTGTTATGTAATATTTTTCTCACCTTTCAACATTTTGGACAGATTTTTTTTTTTTTTTTTTTTTTTTTTTTTTTTTTTTTTTTTTTTTTTTTTGTTCTTCAGAGAATTCTTTCTCACTCCTAATGTACTAGCTGGGAAAAAAAAAGTAAATAAGTTATTTGATGTTGTTGTTTCTAATCCTATGCAACTCACAGGGACCGCAGGGTTCCTATAAAAATAGTAATGATTTAGAAAAGCAAGGTAACTTTTCTTAAGGCATTTCAAAATTAGTGCCTACATGATAGAAGCATGCTAAACTCTGTATAAACTTACTGGAGGAAGTTTAACTATTTGAATAATTCTGATTATGGGGGATGGTAGTTGGGTGGTGAAGGGTTGCAATAGGAATAGAATTTATTAGAACTAACTTGGGCGTCTTCACTCTGTCTGTCCTAGTTATCATCGATTTCTTTGCAAATAGCTCTAAGAGGAAATTCATCTCACCCAATGACATCTAAGATAAATCAGAAAAAAAAAAGCCTCTTGAGAGTTCCAATTTCTGTCTAATTACAATGGGGTGAGATAAGATAATTCATTCAGCTTTAGACACAGAACTGATGGTTCTCTGAAATTATACAGAATGAATCCTGAATCAGGCATATTTTTACTCTAGGTGAAGACTGCTGACTGGGTCAAACTTGTGCTGTGGCGTACTTAGTGCACAGCTTCTGTGTATCTCAATGCACTCTAGCTGACTACCATGCTGCAGAAGTCTTGCTTCAAGTCTAGAGCATAACAGTGGAAATGTTTTCTTGATCACATAAAAGCATTCTAACACAATTTTATAAAGTATTATGCCTCTACTGCCTTTAAACTACACAAAGCAGTTTAAGCCAGACCCAATACAAAGGAGTTAACTTGGAATTGTCTTGATGATATCCACAACAGGGTAACTACACGAGACTAGCCCAGTAAGATTTCCATCTTAGTAGCCAATCTAGAAATCAAACCTAAGTACTTCAAAAGAAAATTGATTTGCATCTCTGTTGTGATATCATTAGGCATATTTGGAGTCTGATCTCCTTCTTCACAGACTTTGAAATAGAATAGACCAAACTCACACATGAATACGTGTTTAGGAACAAACTAAATAAAGGTGCAACCTGACCATATTTGGGCTCATTTTTATATATATATATTTATATATATATACACACATATAAATATACATATACATTATACATATACATATACATACACACATGTATTCCTGTTGTTTGTTTGGAGGGGTTTTTTGCATTTAGATGTGGTGCATAGCTTGGACTTTAAAGGAAGTTACATGGATATATAATTTCAAACCAAGTCTCTTTTCCTTCCTTCCTGGTATACAATGTTGTACTTTTGACAGCCTTATCCTGTGGCCTTATGCATTGCCTGTTTTACCTCATCAGCTTTCATGTTTCAGCTACTATAATTGGGCAAATATCTCTCCACCTTTTGTTATTCCATGTACTAAGACAAACAGCTCAACCAAACTTTCTGTCATGTCAGTCTGTCATAAATTGACAGACAGAAGAGGGGAAAGAAACACCTCTCTTTCTCTATTGCTACCAAAACTGTCATACAGAATTATAAACCAGGTCATACAAGTTCCTCCAAAATATTGTCCACAACATTCATGGGAGATGAAGGTGCAAAAAGCATCCAAGAGTGTGTTGTCACCTACAGGAGAAATCTGAATTAGTCTTTCAAAAGTGTAAGGTTTGTTTCTTGTTAATACCTTTTCTGAGAGAAAAGATAGCTTGGAAAAAGAAGTCAGTTCTAACCTCCAGCAAATGCAAATAGGTATTGCAAGAAAAATAAAACATTTTCTCTGTGTTCTGTTTTCCTATAATATATGCCTTTCAAGCTTTGAGCAACAGTACCAATTAAACTAACCATAAAAGCTTGACATTTTGTGTTGAAACAGAGAATAAGGGAACACAAGTGAAACCTTTCAGGGGAATAAGGAAACCAAAGGTGAGTCATAGCACCTGGAAAGATCCGTTGATTCCGTATGAGACTTAAAGGACAAATTGCACATAGACTGTAAAAACATAATTTTATAACAGATACAGCAACTTGGGTGCTGCAGTGCCACACATCTGTTTTATATATTGCTGAATAATTTAGTAATGAATTTTAAAATTAGAGTAAGTTGCGAAGGGCCATTAATATTGCATGGAGCATTGTTGAATTACATGGCATCAAAATTACATCTGTTGTAAGAGTGTTTCTTCCAGTAATGGTCACCTATGTTTATACATAGTCACTGCTTTTCTTAATTGTAATTATGTTAGTGATGTCCTGGAGACTGAAATCAACAGATGTTATATAGTATATAGCTCTTCCAGATGGCAAACACTCCTGCTTTAATAGCTAAATCAGCCTTTTTTTTTCATCAATACCTAAGCCATTGCTACAAAACAGTTTTAGTTTTTTTCCTTGCAACCCTTAAATTGGGGAAAAAGTAGTAAATTTTTCAGTGCGCCTTTAGAAAGATGATGAACACTCAAGATTTAATTGTTTAAATTTCTACTTGATTATGGTACACATTGGATTTTCTCTGACGTTCCTCAGGAAAAGCTTTGATAAGTGTGAAAACTATTGCTGTTGAAGAGAAATCTTTCTGTATCTGACCAAGTGGCAACATCTTTACCTTTTAAAATGCCTTACTTCTATGTTCTCATGAGACAAAACCACAAGACTTTCTGAAACACTGGGTGGAGAATAAAACTTCCTCTTTGTTGTTAGTATGTACAAGAATGTTTTATACAGTAAATTATTTTCTACTAATGCAATATATAGCATTATTCTATAAGGATGATATTGGTTGGTCATTCTTGCTACCATTTATATTGAATAAAAATACTTTCTCATATTCTTTCAGTGAATGCTGTCTTCATAATGGATCATATGTGCTGAGAAGTGTTTCAAGATGCTGACAGACTCCTTAATCAGCATTTTAAAAGTAATAATTTTTTTTTTCATCTGACTCCTTTGATTCAGAAAGGTACAACCCTTGGCACAGCATTGTTGCAAACAGCTACACTAATTTCCTTTCTGAAGCCTAATTACAGAGATTTAAGTATCTGCATTCCCAAATCAAACCCATACTCATTTTTCCTGTGATATTACTGTCAATCTCAGTACAGCTATTAAATATAACAACCCAGCCTGCTGCAAAAATGAAGCAAATATCCTTATTTATTTATTTATTTTAGAACTTAAGATAATGGCAAAAATTATCTTCAAGATGTCTTCTATATTTAGTCACCTGGTAACTCCTTGAATCACTTCTTGCTTCTCTAAAGATCACTGAATCAAGTTGACTTTGCAGGCTTCCATACATGTACTTAAAATGAGGGCAGTGTTTTTTTCTCCCACTCCTTCCTCAAAACATAAGGTCATATCTCCATTCTTTTGTCCCTTGATGGGTACTCTCCTGCTGAAATCTATGTAGCCATCTGTTTATTAACTACCAGCATTCTGCAAAATACATCTGTAAAATAAACTAATTTTTTTTAGAAATAACAACTAGCACTTTAGAAAAACAATTACCATTTTCTGCACACCAGACTTGACAGTAAATTCTCTCTACCCTCTGCCTATTTTGACCTTATTGGGCAAGCATAGATATTTTCCTTTGTGTTTCTTCAGTGAATAGTGAACGTTCCTGTTTCATGTAGTTTGTCTATATTTCAAAGTCCTTGATGATAGACTAATTGTGGTAGTGTACTCAAGACTTTCTAAAAGATGTTTTCTTTCTCATGTCTGTGACCAAACAAATACTGAGTGTAAATCATTAAATAATCACAATGCTAATGAAGGTCCAAACTTTGGAAACTGAAATGTCATCTTTAGCATATATTGAAAAGGTTCTTCACTGATACAAGAGGGACAAAAGGAAAAAAATGAACTAAACAACTTTTATTTCTTTGTGATACTAAAATTTCTGAGATTTAATTATTAAAATTATAGGACTTCCTTAGTCCATTTTTTACTGGTGTGAGATTTATATGTGTGTGTATAAAGACATTCATGGAGAGAGAAACAGTGATTGCAACAAACACAAGAACATGTCTTCAGAGTTCAAATTCCTTGACAAGTTCCTTCAGGTGTTACTGCCTGGCATTCTGCAGGTCTGAGTGTGGTGGTTCACTGGTGATCCTCCATTGACATCTTTGTATGGAAGTAGGTAGGCACTGTGCATTTTGGCTGTGGCAGAAGTTGGAAGAAGAACGATGTTGGTCTTTTAGAAGGAGGGATGGAGGGAATAGAAAGCCTCCAGACATTATTCTGGCGCAGACAAGAGTTTTCGCAGTAACTTACAAGACTAGTTATAAAAAACAGATGAAGAAAAGTATTATCACAGCACTTTCTATCTATTATACTGTATATTTTTATATTTTTTAACACATCATTAAGAATCACTATAGCCTACTACAATCTTAAAGTCTCAAATCTCAAGCCAGTGGAAGATGGAGTAACTTTAAAATGTATTATTAACACTATAACCAGGTGTCTGGTAAATAGAAAAAGGCATCTGTTATAACACAGGTGTTCAAGATCAGCAGTATTGTTAACTTCAGGTCAGGACCATAAGAATAGCTGACCATGGAAGAGTTAAATGCACAATGTGCTACAGTGAATACACTGTGAGCCATATTTATAGCTAATACAGCAAACTGTATTACCATGGCAGGTAAATTACTGACAATTGCATGTCTCACTTAAGTGTGTCATAGTGCAGGTAAATTATCTGAATAGGCTGTTGAGCTATTCTGAGTCATCCTAGCTATGCCTAGCTGATGGAGAGAAAAGGTGGATGCTACAGATGCTAACAAAATCCAATCTTACCTCCCTTCTTATTCAGGATGATTGTAGATAATCCACAATTCAGTGTCATAATGCCTTTGAATACTTCCTACAGGGCAGAATGATGTTGTCATATAAACATATATAAAGATATGTGTCATATATATTATACAATAATTATTATTTTCCGTTAAAGCACCACTATCTTGAAACAAATTATTAAAAAGTCAACATTTTGGCAACCCATACTACTTTTCATTGATTCTAAATTGCAAGCCTCAAAAACAAAATATGATTTTCACTCAGATTATTCACATAGTCAAGACCTGACATTCTCACAGGCACCACTTGGTGGTGGTGGTCTATGTAGTATAGAATAAAACTGAAATAACATATGAGAGAATCAGGGAGAAGTAAAAATAACTTAAAAATATATCCTCAGAGATAGTTTTTATATGCAAAAAATACGGTAAAGCTTTTTTGAACACTACATAGATTTGCCTTAATTTTGACTCTTTAATTTTAAGTTCTAAATGGAAAAGGCATCAGTAATGTGTGTATTGTTGTTTAGTTAGTACAGGTCCATAGCCTTCAATACGTTTCAAAGCTGTATTTACTGCTTCTAGATTTGAATTATTCTCACAATCTTCCTGCAACAGAAAACTACCAGCTGTGACCATCAGTAATTCCTCTTTTTTTGTCATAACAAAACATGTAGTGCCATATCCAGAGATAAATTAGTCTAGTGGGTTTAGAAATGGGAGTCAGCAAAATTAAAGAAAATGAATTATCTAGGAGCAGAACAACAAGGCTGAGAAAATACTCATGCTAGTAATGACATGGTGTGGATAGATATACAGTATAATGAGCATAACAAAAATAACTGCTGTACTTCCAGCCAAAGAGATCCAAAAATTTCTGTTCTCAAAATGGTATCCTAAAATTTCCAAACTTCTTTTTTTATTTTCTGGAAAGTTTAAGTATCTTTTTTTATTATTAAAATTATCTCAAATTCTAACATTTTTTGTTCCATTAGCTGCAATAGATATATGTTTTGAGTCTCTACAAGAAGTGAAATCCACTTATAAATAATAAATGTACCGTATTTAAGAAAAAAACATTTTTACACATCTGTCTTTGTCACCACCTCAAATTTGATGCAACTTCAGAGATGATGTCTGTGTAGACAGAAATTACCTCAAAAATTATTTCCATGACAAAAAGATCTTGAATGTCGTATAGTAAGTGGGAATCTGCTGTATTTTTGAACAGGAAGGATCCCTGTTCACATTCAAGAAAACAGAAATATTTACAATTTTGTAGAATGAAAGTTGACATATCAATGCCATTAAGGGTGTGAAAGAAGATGAAAACCCCATGAGTGCTTAAGAAAACGAAGTATGGAAACATAAACCAGAAAATTAATTAAATCCAAGGAACACTAAATCTCTACTACTCTAAGAAGAATATGGTGCCTCAGTAAGACAGAATAAGTAATTGAAAGCCTCTTTTTGTTCAGTCGTTCAGAAGCAGTACATGTACCCACTAGCAATGCTCAGCTCCAACAGAGACACCATCGCAGGTGCCACTGTGTAGATATTTAAAGAGCAAAACACATAGCCTCCCACATATCTTAGAAAAATTGAATGGTTTCCATTGGAAGGGACTTTAAGGATCACTAGTTCCAGCTCTCTGCCTTGGAGGGAGACCAGTCTTCCATTGGACCAGATTTCCCAGAGCCCCATCTGGCCTTAAACACCTCCAAAGACGGGACATCCACAATTTCTCCACGTAACCTGTTCCAGTGCCTCACTACCCTCAAAGTAAAAAATTTCTTCCTTATAACCAAACTAAGTCTACCCTTTTTCAGTTTAAAGCCATTTGTCCAATGAGGAGACATCCCTCTAATGAGAGTGCAGTAGAGGTCAAGAATCATATCCCTTGATCTTCTGGTCATGCTGCTTTTGTGCATTTTCCACTCAATCTTTGTTCTTGGGGTTGCCTGACTCATGTTAATGACTTTATACTTGGTCTTGTTGAACTTCATGAAGTTTGCATAGTCGTAGCCTGTTCCAGTCCCTGTGGATGTTATCCCTTCCCTCCAGCGTATTAACTGCACCACACAGTTTTGTGACATCACCAGACTTGGTGAGGGTGCATTCAATCCCACTGCCCATACCATTGACCCCTAAGGAACCCATTCATCATTGGTCTCCACTTGTACCTACATCTGCTGATTCCTACTCCACAAGTTCCTAAAATTCCACAGACTGCCACTGTCCCCAGTTACACCCTTCTTAAAAATATTGAAGAGAAAACAAAACCCAAATTGCACATGACTAAAAAGATTTCATTTTAAACCGAAAAAGAAGCACTGTGTCCATTGGTCAGTAACTGAGAGTGCTAAGAGAAAGAGATGCTTTCAGACACATGCCTGTGTTACTCAGCTAGTCAGTGGGATAAATCTAGTAAATCTAGGCTGGTTTAATCCAGCAGCAAAAGGTAATTCTATTTATAAGGCAGAACTGTCTTGGATACTGCATTGAGGACTGGAGTCAACACTGTTTTCTTCCTATTCATGCATCACCTGACTTGGGAGGACTGGGCACACTGAATAATATATATCCCAGATAGTTTTAGGTACTGAACGAAGCACTGTTCCTGTCAGCTCCTCACACAGTCAGTGGAGACCTGAACGACCTATAGCAGTGCCAGTCACAATTTAGCTACTTAAGTTAAATGTCTAAATTTAAGTGAAATAAATGCAGACCTGATTAACCGGATAAAAATGGTCTCTTAAGGCCAAACTTAAGGCATAAAAGTGTAGGAGGAAAGCTTTTTACTCCCACAGGAAAATTTTTGTGCAAGACATTCAGATCTGTTACAAACCGTAAGTGTGATTAATATGGAGCTGACCCAGGTGAGAAGAATAGTGGCATCTTAGCCAAAAGCTGAAAAATTTCTGTGTTAATATGTGAATTGAGGCTATAGTCTTATAATATTTTGTCATATGTTATATAATTGAAAACCCAGAATCGCTCATCTGACTTCAGTAAACACAGTCCCCAAGGTACTTGGCTTTCTAGATTTCCAACACAAATGTGGGCAATGTTTAATTAGTCAGCATAAGGGGGTTTTTCCTAATATACAATATATGGCAATATAGCATGATGACAAACACAGACCTTTCTTTGCTAGTACTTTTGCCCTCCACTCCCCAACAATCTGTCAGGGGGTCTGTCTCTAAATCTTTATGATTTTCTGAACTAGATGGTATTATGGAGCTGTGGTAGTCATTCCATGGCTAAGGTAGTAATACCTTCCATTATTAGCTCAATTAAGCCCTTACATCTAATTTTAACTTCAGACTGTTCTATTAGAAATTTCTCTTGTGTGGTATTCTAAAAGAAGATGACTTCTTTTTTCCCCTAGAAAGTTTGAGGGTAATTGGACAAGGCATTTGTGAAAATGCTGGAAAATCTGTAGTAATTTGCATTTTACATTATCCTAATGTATTTCAAAACAGCATATTCCCAAAACAGCATGTAGTAGAAAAAGCAAATGTGGCTTTTTCTTCTGTCTATGCTGAGGACTGAGGAGTTTATGTTTTTTACAGGATTAGACAAATCTATCAATGCTAGGGAAGAAGCAAAGCTTAAAAGGTTCTCAGAAGTTGGGCTGCTGTGAGAGCTTTTGTTTACCAGATACTCAGCAAAAGCAGGCTGTCTCAGCATATACCTGCCTGAGAATATTTTAAAAGACAGAGTTGGGAATAAACAAAGATATAAGATTAAGTTTTCTCTTACTAAAAAAAACCCAAAAAAACCCCCAACCAACCAACCAAACAAAAAAAAAAAAAACCCTGAAAATTCATTAACACAAATTTTTAGGTATGTCTCTCCATTATTTTAGAAAAATATTTTATTAGACTATTCTGCAAGAAATAAGAAATTTGAAAGTCAGGAAAATGTGTTATTTTAAAATAAAATTAATAAAATCTAAAAATCAGAAACTCCAGCATTTTTACATAAAGTACAAACTTCTCTATTATTTCTTTCTCTTACTCTTGGTCAGGTAGCTTTTTCACATGTATTGACCTTGAATTTTAGGTTATGATCACCCACTAAGTAATAAACCATAATGTGGTACTACTGCAAAAACATAATGTTAAAATATAGATACCATAAAGTACTGGAAAAAATATTGTAAGTTTAAGAAAAAAAGAAATTATAACTTTATGTTGTTCTATTCTTCTTTCCCTAGCTTATGAAATATTCTCTAAAGTTCTTAGAACATATGTATACAAAATTACATTATTATCATGGGTAATTGATATAATTTCTAATGTAAATCTCATGCTTTATTTTTCACATTTTACTTAAAGGAGGCTGAGAAACATAGATTTAGAGCAAGTGCCATATTTACAAACCTGTAAACTGGGCAACAAAATATAACCATTAGAAGTTGCAGACTAAAATTTACCTCCAGCTTGAATTCAAATAGAAGATTATAGTATTATACACTCAATTCTTCACATTAATATTTTATATACCTTACTGAAGGTTTTAGTGTACTCTATTTCACACAATTTTCAGTATTAGAATATATAATTATTTAGAACATATAATTATGTCTCAGAGTAGAGATGTATGTAAGGCATGGAAAGAAAACTATTTCACCTAATTTCAGCCACCTAAAATTTAGTCACCATTTCCAAAGTAACAATCCCAAACTTTAATTATCCCTTGAAAACAGAGAACACCTCCAGAAAGCAATTTATCTCCTTCGAAGATGCCAAGAAAAACTTCAGTTTCCTCAAAATAGGGATTCTCTGTTTCAAGTGTTGTAGGATATGAGACATGAGACATGAAGACTGGGTTGGCAGACACAACTGAAGGGACCCCTTTGGAGCTGTTGCTGAAAGCATACCACAGGGCATACCAAAATACTTAAAAAGTCACTAGACTCAATGCTTTGGGATTTCAATAACACACAGCTGTCAAGTTTAAACTAAATACACGACTTCCTTACTGATTTAAATTAGGTAAGAGTATTGCCAGAGGCAGAAACTAAAACACAGGAAGTCTAATAGGCGGGTTTGCTAGTCATGTGACTTCTTTTTAAATCATGCTACCTGGAGAATGGTTAGTACAGGTCTGCCCATCTATGTTGCAGTAGACTTACACTATCACAGAGATTCAAGAAAGGTTTGAGTGACTTTTATGCCAAGGACAGGAAGCATAGAGAGTTCTGTATGTCCTTGTAAAATAATTGCTGTTCAGTAAAATAATTACCCATGTTCAAAAAACCCAACTTTCAGACTCATAATCTTTAAATGTATGCTTAAACTTAGCAATTTAGAAGCTTTTTCTGAATGAGAGCTTGAAAGAAGAAGGTTAGACATAAGAGAGAGAGAAAAAACAAGATAGCTCAGAAAATTGAAGACAAGAAAGCTAAAAATATTTCCTTCTTTCTAGAGTAATACATTTTCTTGGAAATACATTATGACCTAACTACAGTGATGCTTCTCTTACTATGAAAATTTATTCTTAAATGATTTAGTAATTGCAGTGTATGATGAATAAATTATATATGAAGATTGAGTAGGGAAGCATTAGGGTGTCAATTGCCTTATTTTTTTTTTTTTAAGCAGGATTAATCCCCCAGTTTTAGTGTAACCCAAACTGGTATATTTTATGTATCATAGGAAAGAGCTCTTAAATGAATTTAAGATGTTATTTTTCTTGTTAAGATACAAATCTTGAGATCTAGAGATGCTCCTATAATTACAAATTTTTGTAAGTTAGAGGTGCTTTGGGCAAATTTTTGGCAACCTAATCTTCCTCTTCATGTGCAAATGATGACATATTAGCAATTGAACATAGTTTTATATCTGTCTACACTTAATACACTACTGTAGGAATCAATATTTACCAGCTGATTTAGTCTACAAGTTTCTTGTAGCATGGAAGAATTTTGTGCAGAGATTTGAATTCCTATTCAAAATTATTTTTCTAATTCAGTAAGTTGTCTGACTCTTGTAGCTTAGTCATTTTAACACCAAGGGAGTGATACTCCTTGTTAATCAGCTGTCAATCATATTTTCAGTTAAGGGCTTGCCCTACATACCAGTGTGAAAAACACTTAAAAAAGAAAGTTGCTGTTTTCTTTTACGGTTTCCTAAATCAATATGAAATGTATTACTCATATTTCTTCAAAGAATTACTGCATTATTACTGTCTCCTATCAAAGGACTAGCAAAAAGAATCCATCTCAAATCAATTTAGAATGACAGATTCACTTAATAACTTAGATCTGTAGTACACAGATTTTATTTTTTAAGCTGACACAGAAAAATATCCCTACCTTTCCTTTCAAATCCCCTCCTGCAAAACCATTCAAATGACACTGAATTTTAAAAATAGAAACTGTGATTCTTTAAAATAGTGTATATTTGATAGACATTAAAAATATCATCAAATCCTTCACTTTATGCTATTTGGCATGAGAAGTTTAATAACTTCCATTTCAGTTTGCTGGGGGTTTTGGGTCTGTACATTATGTAAAACTGAAGAAATGCAGAGTGGACAACTCTTACTTCAGAGAACGAATGAGCTCACTAAGACATAAGCCCTGATTCAAATGAGCTATTGTTTTTCACATTTCTTACACATTTGGGAGGCATTAAGTATTTTTTCCTGTGAAGGAAACTTCTTCCCCTATCCAAAGGAAGTACTTTCCTTGTACACTGTCTAAATAACAAGAAAAATATTAACTGAGGAACTTGAGTATTAGAAATGCTAGGTGTATGTTATATATGGGTAAAAGGCCATGGTGAAGATTTTGTCTCTCAGATAACCTCTGACTGCAGGAATCCTGAACACAAGTAGAGATTCTGTTTTCTTTTTGAAGTACTGTATGGTTGAGAGTTTTGAGTTTTGATCCTTTACCATAAATCTTCAGTTTGCCACAGGATGGTAGAAAGTGTTGTGTAGCCTGTGATATACAAGGTCATTTAAAATAGATGTTCTGTAGACCCTGTACAGGACACTTACCTACAGTTCATAGGGTTTGAACTAGATTATTTCCAGGCCTTTTCCATCCAAGACCCTACTATTATTTGACCTCCAGAGCACAGCAGGTTATACAAGTTACACATTTCATTTCTAACACCCAGAAAATACCTTTGCCCAAGTTTTCAGTCCTATCACTGCAACTGCACCATGCTTCTGAAGAAAACTGTAAATTCAAAGGTTTGAAGCTTTGATGAAGTGCTTGAACTAGAGGTGAATCTGAGGAAAGAATCTGACAGTGATACTGAGCAACGTGAAATTCTATGCCTGAAGAAGGATGAGAAGGTAGCTGGGGATCAGTGCTGATTAAAAAGCATTTCTGCAATCAGACACACAACTGTGGAGCTCTGCATATCATTGCTGAAGTCTGAACATGCACTTGGTTAAATAAAAAAAATAACATTCCTGTTTATTTCAGGGATTGTTGGACTAAGCTTCTGACATACGCTTTAAATAGAGGGCAAACCTTCACAGCAGCACACACTTCCACTTATAGTTTTCAGAATACATAATGCCTTACAGAAATTACAAATGAAAGTTGCTTCTAGTTTGCCTTCTCTTGATACAGCTGAGGCTCATAAATTTTAATTGAGCCGTATAGAGCAAAGAGTGGGTGCAAAGGAAGTGCCATAGGAAGAAAACAAAGGCGACCTGATACAGATACCTTTCTCTCTGTCTAGGCACTTCTCATAAAATACTGACTGCTACCTTAAGGAAATAAGTATGAATTATAGTCATGGGGAGCAGAGGGAAAGAAAGATGTTAAACTTGTCCTTCTTTCTTTAAAGGTTATTTCTAATTTTTCATTTAATCTCCTTAATGACATGCTGGTTGTTGCCCCAGACATACTTGCCTATTTGAACTGCAAACTTCAACTAATTGAAGGGAATAGCTAGTTAAAGACTTTTTATAAGAATCATAAAGAAAAAAAAATGCAAGTGTTCTGAAAATTCAAAATGTTCAGAAGTGATGACCCATTCCTAAGTTTTGAATGTTATTTTTATACAGCTGATCTTCAAAATAAAATATTTTATGCTCCAGCATAAAGCATTGCATGGATAATAAATATATGAGGATGTTTATAAATCAGCTTATTTACAGTTTATGGGCGATGTTTCATATTCAGTGTCAGGTTACAAGCATCACTTTGAACCTGGGCCTTACATGTCTTCTTCTGACATTCAGCTCAGCATTGAGCTAAATCCCACAGATGGTGTTGTGAGAAATTCTTACTTTCATCACAGAGCAGACAACAAGAGTCATTAAAATTTGATGACTTAAATGGGATAATGTTCAACAAAGAGATACATGAAATCCAGAACAATTTTCTTTCAGGTTTGTGTGTGAAAGATAGCATTACTTGGTAACTGATCACCTTGAAAAGACTTCAGTTACTGAAAAAGTTGGTTTACAATTATAACAGAAAGGTTTGCACAAACTCTTCTCTCCAGAATAGGTCCATTCTGTAATAAATCTGGTAGTCCTTGTCCACCGTTATCCATGAAATCATGAGGACCTAATGAAGAGCACAGAAGCTTTCTCTAGACATTAACTTATCTTTCATCTACAACAGGATGAAAAATACAGTGATACAAGGGCATGCACCCATCATGAACATGAGAATCTCTCCTGGATCATTCAGTTCACTTATAGCAGAATGGCTATATCCAAAATACATAGAAATCAGCCATGGACCACTACTGAAACTCATATGGGCAGGGGGTAAAGATGGTTGTTTCTTTGGTTCCTTATTTTATTTCTTTCCCTGCAGAGCAAAGTGAATAATGTGAGGGCTCTTCTGCAGCCCAACAATGTGACTTTTTTTACAGCATGAAAGTTAGGCCATGCATGTATTGCTTGCCCAGAGATGTATAGTTAAGGCATGTATGAAGTTGGGATAACATTGAAAGGAGGAAACAAATCTGCTTCACTCTTGTTTACCACAGCTTTAAAAAAAGAAAAATTCTGTATATGTTTGCAGGCTAGCAGCTTGAAGCATTGTGAGCTGCAGCATGAATTACCATTCATGCAATCTGCAGTGGCAGGGAACCTGTTCACCAGGGGGAGCTTGGAACTGAAACTGATTAACACCAGAGATGTGTTCACAGTGGGCAGAGAGGAAACATTCAAGCTAAGAGAAATTTAGGAGTATGTATTCCCCTGTGGATCTGGGGAAAATGTACTTGGAATAGGTAATAGCTTATTATCCTTTCTATGTGTATTCATTTCATCTTGGTTCAGTCTTACTTAAATACTAAGTGATTTGTTCTCCATGATAGCATGAGGCAAAGTTTAATCCTGCCAGAGAAGGTATCAAACTTTAAAAGGGAATAGGAATGCAAGAAAATAGTGATAATTATCACGTACAATGTTTTATACCAATGTAAAGGAGCTTTCTGCATTTGTTTTTTAACTGTCTAATGTTTCAGAATGTTGTAACTGTATTTTCTCCCCTTGCCTTGCTAATATATATTCAAACCTTCTTTCCATCCATTCTTTAAGAATTTAGGTAGAAAATTACCTTCACAATTAAAAAAGAATCTAGGGGGTTTTGTTGTTGTTGTTGTTTGGTTTTGGGTTTTTGTTGGGGTTTTTTTTTTGGTTATTTTTAATGCAATATGTCTCTGCATATTAGTGGTAAATAGGGATGGTCTCCTCTTCCTGGCCATGCCCCAAGAAACATAACATTCCTATTTGTAAGTTGACATCACTGTTATTTCAGTGCTTATCACTAAAATTAAATAACTTAGTTGGTACCACATGATCAGATCAAAATAACAGGGATTTGGGGAGTGTAGAAGAACAAATGATTCATAGTTAACAATTTAATAACAATTAGCCTCTTTACCATGTATCAAATGGTCACAAGTACCTTAATATTTTCTCAACTATATTCATTCCCTGTGACTGTGCACTATATATTTTCTCTCAATTACATGTGTTTTAAATTCTTCATTTAAACTGTTTATTCAAAAGCATATTATTTTCCTTGAACAAATTTAAACTCAATGAATTGGTAAATGCAAAAGAAGTCACGTGTCTGGTTCAAATACCGTAGATGAAAAATTCTTAATTTACTCTGTCATGTATTTGCTGTCTGAGCAGTAAACAGATTTTTAGTAGAAAGTTTTCACTAGAATTTCTGCAAGTATTGTAAGTACAACTAGAAGATGTTTAATAGCTATATTCTGTTTGGTAAGGTAGTCTTCTAAATTGGGAAACTGAATCAACAAAAAATTTAAACCTTTTTCTCTAATGCACTCAGATGCATACTGAGAAACCTTACTTGGGAAAAGCTGTCTATAGCAGCATAGAGGTCAGCCTCACCCCTTGGCCAGAAGTCCTTGCAGCAGTAGTTTAAGAGTGTAATGTGGCCTGTATTTTTACTAGCAAATGTGACAGGCCTTTGGCAGAGCTCTCTTAAGCTCTCCTTCCTTTAATTTCAAAGTGCTTTACTGCATTTTGCATACTCTTTCTCCGAAAGCTAATTTCAGCAGGAATGATCAAAACAGATATTAAAACCCTTCCCTACAATATTTTATGATTGTGATGAGGCTGTCCATAGACTATTGAGATGTTAACAGTGTTTACTACTTTTCAATGCTATCCTATCCTCCCTTTTGCATCATGCTGAACCCATTGATCACTCATTTGTCTTGCACATGGACTCATTCAAGCATAAACAAGGTTGAATTTGTTCAACTGTTACAACTGTGCTTGACCATAAAGAAGAAATGGTTCATGAATAGCCCTCCTTTGTGGGTCTGATTTACTGAGTCTGAAAGTTTTCAGCATGTTAGTAGCTGATTCTTTCTTCCTGTGAGAGAATCCATCCCTTTCAAGGACAGTGAATATAAACAAGTTCTTTATTTTCCATAAATACATCTAGGTTATCATAACTCTCTCACAGGCGCTGCTTCTATTATTTAACCAATGAAGAGAAATGTGGTCTTTACTGACCAATCATATGGTTCTTTAGTGCAGCGTATTATAAAAGGGCTGTGTAAAATTGATAATAAAGCCCTCTGAATTTTTTTCTACCTGGAGTCAAGCTCTTCATTTCGTGTCCAACAGAGACACTCCTTTTTTGTTAACACTGATGCCTTAGGCATAACTTTTCTTTATCAGCATCTGTGAAGATGACCCAAAATTTATTTTACTCAAATTCCTGATTCAGTGCCAAATTCACTGTAAATCTAAGTATGAATATGTGCAACTGATGGACACCAGCTTAGTAAAAGGGCAAGGGGCTGAGGCTTTCTTGGAAGCCATTGTATGGACAGAAGGAAGCTACTGCTAAGTGATTTGCTGATAAAAGCTCTAACTGTGTCTCTGTTTCCTTTTTGTAGCTGTACTCACCATTTTGAAGTGCTGAGACTTGGTTCCCCTTTCCTTTCATGTCTTTTATTTTATCCTTATTACAGCAATATCTTTTCCTGAGAGACTTGCAGGCAGGTTATCACTGCAGTAGAATTCTTAATTTTTATTTATTTATTTATTTATTTATTTTAAATCATGTACATACTCTCCAAAATTAGAAGCGGCTGGTTTTAGATCAGCAGAAGTGGTGGTGATAATGGTTAGTCAAAAGTAGAGATCCCCAGATAAGTTTATAGGAATGGGGAACATCCAAGGTCAAATTCGAAGGAAATCATCACCAAGCCCAGGAAAGGATCAGGTCCACATACAGCAAGAAGTGTCAGACATAGCCCAGGAATTTCTGGGCAGATCTACAGTGATGAGACAGGTTTGAGGTCAAGCCAGAAAGTCAAACCTGCAATACCCTGTATTTATTCTAGTTTCACTAAATCTTGTGTTTAATGAGCTTTATTCAAATTGTAATCACCAGCATCTATACTAATCAAGTGGGAAATCCAAACAGTTTGACATGGTAGAAAACCTTTTTTCTTTTTCATCATAAATCTAGACATACCCTGTGGTAGCTACAATGAGAAAGAAAAGTGTGAGCTTTCTCAGAAACACTTCTTTTTTCATAACACATTCTTATTCACAAGGCAAATACTTCAGGTCTGTTTCCCTGCTAGCAGCATGGTATTGCATTTGTTTTGGATTTGTGTTTTGTTTGATTCATAGCCATATTCTGCAGCCTTTTCCCTAAGTATCTGCAGTATTATCCTGCTGAATACCTATTCTGAAACAAGGTCTCCCCTTCTGCTATCTCTGTAGTGATATTTGCTTTTCATGCTGTCCCCAAAGTCATTCTCTACTGCAGCTACTGTATTTTATAAACAACAGATGCTCCTTGCCCCTTGTCCATTTTAAATGATAGCTGTCAAGAAGTGACACCAGAATAGGACACCTTGGCAACAAACAAACATAAAATACCCCATTCCAAAGTCTGGACTGTAGGTGCTTTTCAGTGTTAACTGCTCTATCTAGAGATGTGCATAATTCCAATTCTTATTCCTTTTCTCTGGATTTAGAAAAAGAACCTTCCCAGAACACTTAAAATTCTGGCAAAAGAATTCATTTAATAAATTATGCTTCAACTTAATGCAATCATTTGTGTTGCCAGTGGGTAAGATTCATACCCATACCAATGCAAAAGAATAGTAGAAGGCAAAATCCACCCTTTTAGTTTTGAGTTATTTTTCCTTCTTTCCTTCATCCTAGAATTGTTTTGACTGTGAACTGAAAAAAAAAATAAAAAAAAAATCCTCTAGCATGATAATAGATATTTTTCATCCTTTACCAGAGAAATTCAAGACACTTTACATGATAATTACAGGTCAGGCTTAAAAAAGGCGTGTTAAGATAAATCAAATTCTCTTATACCTACTCTCACCATCTTGTCCTTAAATTCTGTTGGATGGAAACCAGGACTGTTTAAATTATTAAATTTTTCCATGCTTTATTTTTATGCTTTCTTTTCTCTGTGGAAATTTTAAAATATAATTCTATATTTTTCCTTTTAAAATCTATGTTCCAGTTATGTGCTTTTCAGTATATAGTTTACAGGCACTTGCAAATTCAGGAGAGCTAGATAAGGGAAGAAAACTGTGTTGTCAGAGTTTAATTCTGAACATTGCATTTTCATTGTGAAGGGGTTCAAGGGGCTGAAAATCATTAAAAATTTCTGTCACTTAAATATTTTGTTTACATTGATTCCATCTGAATCACAAATTAGTTTGAAGAGTCCAATGGCCTGTGCTAAGTTTGGTAAGACGATTAGGAGCTATGAACCTCTGAAATTTCTTGTTCGTGATATGTTAGAAAGTTATGCCAGTTCAAGCATTTTACAAAAAAAAAAAAAAAAATTAACATAATTTGTAAAGATACATAATTGTGAATTTCCTTTAAAGTGGGCAAGAGAAAGCTGATTTGCGTGCGTTTGCACACCAGGGACCCTGAGGACAATAGTTAGTTAGGATCCCAACTTACTACAACTTAGATGTTCTTGCCTCCTGACATAATGATTGCACCAATTTACAATTTCTTGAGACATTAGCAGAATGAAAGCAAGTAATAAGTATTCCAAGTAAGTCTAATGGAAAGAGCTCTAATTTACAGGAAATTATGAATATTTTTTGTACTTCCCCCATACAAATTAATAAAATGAAATGTCTATTAATTCACCTATTTCATCCCCTACAGAACAATAAATCTACTCTGCCCTTACGTGAGTCTATCTTAAATGAGAAAATAATGAGAAGATGTCCTATAAAGCACCTACTTGGCCAATGATTTGAGAAAATTTTCTGACCACACACATAGGATGGGAAATGTATAACAGATAAATTAGACATACAAGTCAAAAGAAATTTCGCATTAAGAAATAAAATATACATGGCTATAGAACTCCTAATTTGTCTAATTTTGCTATACCATTCATAATGGAGATTGCACACAAAATTCAACTATTTCCACCCATTTCTAACTTTCTGACAACCTGGTGTCAACAGTGATTTCATTTACAGAATATCACTAAGATCTTTCTGCTTTTACAATATTTTAGAACATACCATCATTATAAAACAAGAAATAGTCGTTGATCAATTCACCTCTGAAACCTGAACACTTGGAAGAGACAGCACTTCACTATCTTCTCCAGCATTGCTGAATGTAGAGCAAGGTCCCAACATCACATTCTGTTTTTCTGCTTGTAGTTGCAATATTCATACCAGTTGTTTCAGTTCACATATCTTAATGGGAGTCTACATATAGCTGAGGAATCAAAGTGATAATTGAATTTATATTTCCCCAATCATGTTGTTCTGGAATATTATTTCTTATTTTCCACTTAATTCAGTCTGTGACCACACATTTGGGCATACTGAAACCCAAATTTAATTGCTTGTTTCAAGTTTAGATGCATCCATAGAACTTCTTAGCAACATATTGTTCTTTCCATTATTTAATATTTCCCAGTATTCATCAGTCATGTTTTAATCCATATTGTAATAGTAATGTGAAACAGATAGCTGCAAAAATCTAAGACCATGGAGGCCAGCTTTTTACATGTGTAGATAGTGACAGGACAAGGGAATGGTTTTAAACCAAGAAAGGAGAGATTCAGATTAGATGTTAGGAAGAAATTCTTTACTCAGGAAGGTAGTGAGGTATTAGAACAGGCTGCCCAGGTAAGCTGTGAATGTGCTATTCCTGGAAGTGTTTAAGGCCAGGTTGGATGCTGCTCAGAGCAACCTGGTGTGGTGGAAGGCAGTCCAGCCATGGTAGAGGGACTGGAAATAGATGATCTTTAAGATCTCTTGCAACCCAAACCATTCTGTGATTCTATGGCTCATACCTACACATTAGGTGGCCAGGGGTAAATATCTATTCCCTGAATCAAGTTAAATGGCAAGACTATTTAAATCTAGCCTCTTGTATAGCACATTGGCTATATCCACAGTCTGTCATGGTCCTCTGACCCCAAGGCATCAACACCTTTACTATTTGGAGAAAAAAATTCAAGTAACATACCTGAAGAAATGTGAGAACTGTTCTGGACACTTATTTGAGAAGGGCAATCGCTTAGCAAACAGCCACAGCCAGTTTGATGGTCTCCTCTGTCTTTCCAAACATACTAGTAATTATTGCAGACTGAACTTTATTAATACACTGTAAAAATATTAAAGCAAAATCTACATTAATTATGCCACATCATCTATAAAAAATGCTTCTATTTCCTTGTAAGTAGTCTGGCATCTTTTTTGTGAAGAATATCTATGAAATTTATCATTATTTATATTTTTAATTGCAGCACACAGCAACTGCATCACAGAATGGTTCAGATTGGAAGGCACCACAGTGGATTATCTAGTCCAAATTCCCTGCTCGAGCAGGGTCATCCTAGAGCACATTTCACAGGACTGTGCCTACATGGTTCTTGAATATCTCCAGTGAGGGAGACTTCCCCACTCCTCTGAACAACCTGTTCCAGTGTGTGGTCACCCACACAGTGAAAACAATTCTTCCTCATATTCAGGTGTGGAATTTCCTGTGCATCAGCTCCTGCCCATTGCTCTTGTCCTATTGCTTGGTAACAGTGAGAACTGCCTGATTCCATCCTTGGATACTCTCCCTTCAGATACTGACATTGATGAGGTCTGCTCTCAGTAATCTCTTCTTGAGGCTGAACAGGCCCAGTTTCCTCAGCCTTTCCTCATAAGAGACATGCTCCTCTTCCCCAATAATCTTTGTTGTTCTGAATCAATATGTATTTCTAATTCCAGCCTACAGCTACTGCTGATTAGCAAGAAGATTTAAAAAACAGTGACAGTGTCTTTCAATGCCAAAAATTTACCAGAAGCTTTTTAAACTGTCAGGTTTTTTGCAGCAAATGAAATGTACTGCTTAGAGAAAAGTAAATGAAGCTGAACATGTACTTGATATTGATTCAGTCTACACAACAGATGGCAACATGGATGCAAAAAAAAGTGCTTGTCCTTTTATTATTATTGGTTAATATTTACATCACTGGAATGCCCAGAGGCCTCAGTCAGGAGCAGAGATCCATTATGGTAGATACTACACAAATACACACCGGAACATTTTATTCCAGTATCATCTTTCTCCTGCTGCACACTAAACTCATTGATGACTCATTTGAATTGCCCAGAGAGTCACTCAAGCATACAGTGGGTTGATTTCTTTCAGTTGCTCTGAAAAGTTCATAACCTAAGCAGCAAGGGAGGGAAAGGAGGGAGGGAGGGAGGGAGGGAAGGGAGGAAGGGAGGAAGGGAGACATGGCTTC